>JAOUZG010015107.1:79871-108494 GCA_026289955.1 Argiope argentata | reverse complement strand
ATGGAAAATATGAACTAGATATATATAGGGGTTTTTGAGCTAACAGCAGGAATTGAAATAAATAAATAAAATGCTGAAAGAAAACAAATCTTACCCATCCACAACGCTTGATATTTAATTTTCATAGTTTATCAAAAAGATCTCCAAGAGACAAAGGAAAAAAAAATAACTTAATCGAGTAATTGATGTATCTTAGGACCAAATTAAACACTTAACTTAAGAAACATGCATGGGGACCAAATGACTAATTTTCAAACTAACATTACCTTTAATTAAATAACTAACTTTTAAAATAACATTAGAAAGCAGGATAAGAACTGAAAATGTATAACTATTTTATATTAAACATTTACAAATTCAGTTTTTTAGAAACGTTAAAATATTTGGAAAATTTGCTAAGCAAGTAATTATTTATCTAATTTAAAAATAAACATTTGTTTCTCAAATTTCAATTCAATGTAGCATATTGGATATGGCTTAATCCCTTTTTTAAGACTCTTTAAATCCCTGAATCTCTTTTAATCCTTTTTTTAAGCTTTTCTGAATTCAATAGCCATAATTAAGAAAGGTAGAGCATTTACTAGGAATCATTTCAGTCAAAGAATTTGTGAAATTTTTAATTTCTTTCTTTAAAACATATTACAATTTTCTTAAATTAATTGTAAATAAGTTAGATGTAATCTTGTGCCAAATATTAGATGAAACTAGTTGATGGGAAATCTGTTTGTAAAAATCGTGTATGCGTATACATATTATTCTAAAACGGAAGTACCTTGATATATTATACGTGTCACACAAAGTTATCAAAATGTAGATTTGTATTAATTTTTTTAAATATAATGTGTCAAAATATTGATTATCCATGAGTTAGTCTTTCCGTGAGTATTTGAGCAATTATTTCAAAATACAAAAAATAGATAAATGAAGTTTGGTACGTTGCTTTGATATCTTTACTGCAAAAATATCGAATTTTCACTCCAATATAAAAGATACAAAATTCATAATTTTTTCTATTCAAATATACTAAAAAATACGGATGGCGCTACACTGCATAACCATATGCGAGAGCATAAGCATTACGAGAAAATATGAAGATTAATACTACCATTTATCTTTATCATGATTGTAAATCCTTAGAATACTTTTAATAATAATAATAATAATAATAAAATCTTGATAAAAATTATTTTCAAGTTTGGGCCTGACAACTTTTAAGATCAATCGACACCAAAGTGTGCAGTTTATGAAGTTTTCTTTCATAAGAAACACCTGCCAAAATTTGAGTAAAGTAATGTAAATTCATTTATTTGATCTTAGTAAATAACAGGTTATGATTTCAAGACCTAGCTATGAACTCTAAAACTATTCCATATTCATAAATAGTTTATAGTTCATGCAACATTGAAGCCATTACTTGAATTATTTTCCATTAGTAGGTTCTTAAAAACATGTCATTGAAAGTCGTGCTGCATTTTGCACAAGATTTATCAAAAGCCATGTTATTTATCCATTCAGATTTTAGCCTCTAATGAAGAAGTCTCTTTAGCATAACAAAAAAAATGCTTCAAAAAACTGTAAGATAAATACAGAATCTTTGAGTTTTTAAAAACCTTTATAGACCTATCGTTTTATCTAAGAAAAGCATCTTCTTTGATAAACTATAAAAAAAAATGTTAAGATAGTTTACAGAGTCAAAACTTTTAAAATGTTATCAGTTAAAAATTTTCAAACATTTAATTTAATTTATTAATTGTTACTAATTATTAATTATTACTAATATTAATAAATATCTAAACATTAATAACTAAACTTCCCAGATATAAATAATTTTTTTTAAAATGTTTTTATTGCTTCTTTTATGAATTTGAAAGAGATTATTTCAATCCGTTCATTATAGAACTCTAAAAAGTAGTTGCATTATAAAAAATCGAACACATAATTCCATGCTTTTACACAATATAAATCTAAAAAGAGAAGCAATATAACTGTATACTTTATTATATTCAAAATTTAGGCTACTTTAAAACACAAAATTCAATTGCATCTGTTTACTTTGAACGAAGAAAAATAATTTGAGCTAGAAATTAGAGTAAAAAACATAAATTTGAGTTAAAACATAAAAATAGTTTAATTGTAGATGCGAAATATATTTAATTTATTAATTATATTTTGATAGCAATTTTTGAAATATATTCCTTCTGAGTTTCTAATGCTTCAATGCGATGTTTAATCACAAGATATCATAAAACTGCCTTCTGAATAAAAATTCAATGGAACTTTAAAACAAAATTTCGTTCAAATAAGCTTTATACAAATATACTATTGAAACTAATTAAAAATTAAATCTAAGTACACACAAACGCTTATGGGACACACAATTTGAGACAGATTTTTGTTCCTGTTTCATTCAACGAGATCTTTTTCCTCTCTTGCGCCATCACCATTCACAACGCCCTTTGCCCTAAAGGTCTCTTCGAGCCCTCAGTTCCTTTGGCATACTTAAATTGCCGTAAAACATCCATTGTGTTGACTGCCCTCCGATCCATCAAGATGTCCAAACTTGTTGGGGGAAAGAAATATGTTAAAATGCGTCGGCAACGCTTGGAGAACCGACAACATCCTACGTTATTATCCGTGCACAACGAAAGAGCGTCGTCTCTTACCCTACGTTAAAATACGTGCAACGCGCTTGCCTTGACGTCTTGCGGCCACGTCGAAATACGTGTGTAACCCTTAGAGGGTTAATCGACAGATCGTAATTTTCCCCAGGGTTATTTCTTTCGACATAGAAGATTTTGGAACCACAAACGATTCAACTCGCGCTAGCCACCACAAACGTGGGAAGTCTTCCGCCGGCGGGGTTCGAGCTCACAACCTAAGGAATACGAGTCCAAAGCCCTACCAACCAGGCCATTCCCGTAGCAGCCCGCCCTAGTAATAATATTAATTAGGTCATGCCAACAACTCTTGAACTACATCTTATCATAATAAAGTAAAGTATTATATTAAATTATAATGATCTTTGTGTTAGGTTTATCAAGCTTGAAAAGTGGCAAAAAAATTACGAAATTAATCTAGGGGTTATGCTAATTTTTTAAAAAATATTTTTAAAGATTGAGGGACGATAGAGGGCAGACGACCATTGTTATATATCTAAGTTTCATTCAAGCAAGTAACATAAAAACAATTCCTACTTAGGTTAACAAAGAAAATTTTTATTTATTTACTTTTTATTAAATAATTACAATTGTTGTTGTTTTCTTGTTCCAGTTTACAGCAGGAGGGGTACAGTAGCTTATGAGGGTATGGACCCCTGAGCCCTAACGTCCATTACACACGAAGAGTCTTCGGCTGTCAGATTCGAACTCGTAGCCCAAGGGATGTGTATCCAACGGCCTACCAACCAGGCTACCCCCGGCCTAACAGTTTCACTCACAATAAATAATTGATCAAAAAATTATACTAGCATTGAATTTTCATACGCCAATTGAGGATTCAAAGCCAATTGTGGCAAGGCAAAATTCGTAAATTTTCTACACATGTTGGGGTAACGCAATACAGATAAAAATATTTAATTTTCTTAATTCTTAATTATTCTAATTGGAAAGTACTTCAAAATGAATAGGAAAAATCTATTAATTAACAGTTTAGTTTTAAATGCATCAAACATTATGAAATTAAATAGAATAGTTTAAAATAATCGTCCGAAAACGTACTAAGCCTAACCGCATTGGCGTGGGGAAAAAACAAACTAAATTCGTTACTTATTTGGCGGTGGGAAAATGAAGATTTTTGGAAAGGAAATTAGTTTTTAATTAATTAATAAAAATGAATTAATATTTGAAAAAAGGCATTAACATCAAATGTCATCCACTACAATAAGTTTTTAAAAAATTACTTGAACTTGAGTGGGGGAATAAAAAGCATTTTATTAACGATTGAAAATTTGATCAAGATATGTGCATATAGGGAGAGTTTAAGCTAATAGTAGGAATTGAATGAAAAAACAGTTTCCAAAATCGAAGCAATGATTATGGCAGGAAAGCTGATTCTTTGATTGATCCAATTGTTTTAAATATAGAGAGTAAGCGGCTTTCTTCATATATATAAAGAATATTCCTTTACCGCTTTACCACAATTTTGTAATAATGTATATAACTGAAATGTACTTAATATCAAAAGTTTGAAGCTATATGTTGTCATACAAGCAAAAACTTTCACTTCAAAATTAATGAATCAACAGTAAATACAAGTGTTTTTAATGTTAAAAAAGCGCAAAATATCAGAACAAATGATACGAAAAAGTGAAACCCAATCGGCATTGGTGTGCGGAAGGTGAATAATGGCAACATGTAGTGTTGAGACGCACTTTGGTGTCTCAACAATAACTAATCGTGCGATGACTTTAAAGTTCGTAATGTTTTCCTTTCACCGTTTTTTCTCGTGTGCAAGTTCCTTCTAATAGCAAATTTAGAGCTCTCATTTGACATCTTGCCAAAGAATCTACCTTGACTCGATTAAATGTTTTTCAGAAAGTTTCCTTTATTTATTTCTTGCCACTTTCGAGCGAGGTTGCTGCGAAGTGATCTGTTCATGTTTCTCGTGTTGTTAAAGATTCGGAGACTGTTTCCTTTGTTTTAATTCTTGTTGTAACAATTTTTTTCGTTTGTTAAAATGGTCTGATTTTTTTTCCTTTTTCGACGATAGTCATTCTATTTAACTGAAGGAAAAATGGGAACAGTAAATTCGCCTTTTATCCCTAATTGCTTTACATCTATCTTTTTAATGAGAGTTTTAAGAAATTAGTAAGTCCTTGCAATATAATTTATGCTGATATTTGAATAGTTCATATTAAAGTAGTACTAATTGGATTTAATTTTTTTAAATTGCTTCTCAATCATTTTTTTCTCGCTTTCACTATATTTACAGACTACTATAATCAATCAAATATAATTAAAATGGTTAAATACTTCTGAAGTAAAAATAGTAGAATTTATCATAAAATGCATCACCTTCGGATTAATTATTCTTACATTTCTTGGAATGTTTATGAATTTTTGCTATTGCATTGTGGATTTTTAAATGTTTTTTTTTATTATATCTAGTGCCTTCTGTAATAATTCGGAGTTGCACACTCATGTTCAAGAGTGTCCCCAGATTGAATTTCAGAAAAGCTGATCATTTCAGATTTTTCAACATCTTAATGGAAAATATACTATCGAAATTATTAAATCTAAATAGGGCCATTTAAACTGAGTCTAAGTTTATGAGGACTGAAAGTATATAAATAGTTTTCCGGTGAAAAGTGTGGCAAGAAAAATTAGCGCTTTTATATCAAATGCTATATTTTAAACTACATTACGACATTTTGAAGTTACAGCTGAAATCACCAGAGATACTATATGGCATTTTGTTTTTTCTTAATCTGTAGTTTAAATTTTAATCTATGATAATAAAAAATAATTTGATATCAAAAGTAGTCGGCATATGCAAATATTTTGACCGATGCAATTTTTTTCAACAAATTTTACATACGAAATTTTGATATACCAATGGTAAAACACAAAAGTTAAAACTGTAAAATTACTATTTTGCGTTTGTTTCAAAATATTTTATTCGAAATTACTGCTTTCAATCCAAAGTGAATAAAAGTAATTCTTAAATGAAATGTTCTTTGATAAGTACGGCTTTGAATCATCTAAATCTAGAATAGATCAAAAGAATACCCTCTTCCTCCCAAAACAAATATTCTTTTTTACATAATACTATCACACAAATTCTATTATTTGACGCTAGTAAGCGCTAAATCATCTGTCGAACAGATCGTAGAAGCAATATGATAATAAAATTATATTCATCATTCTGGGTAACAACATAAAAGGAAATTAAAAAGGAACCAATATTTACTGTAAGACTGAAGCCTTAGTTTCCTAATGTAAATATTAAGATGCTTTAAAGGAGCCAAAAAATCTTTTTCTTTCAGGTCAATGTAATGAGTAAGCCATTTATCATTCTTCAGTTTAATTAAACAGGCTTTTATTTCTCCTCTTCAAAGTTATTTGTATTTAATTTATTCGTTATTTTCCTTTAATATAGAATAACATGAAACATTTTCAAATTAAAGTATATTCTTTCACTGAATCTTATTTAATTGAGTGCCTTACCTTTCTAACTGAATGCTCAAACCTTTCGCAAAAAACAACCTTGTTAAATTTTATACTGCATAAGTCTTTTTTAAATAAATATGAATAATTATATATAAAGTAAATACTGCAAATCTAAAGTATAAAAGTAAATAAACTTTTTTTGTACTTTATGTGATAAATTACCTCTCAGTAATTTTTGAAGAAGGAATTTGGTGTCGTTAGATTCGCTAGAAATATTTAAAAAAGACGTGAATTTGACAGATTGAATGAACTGTCAACTATATCAGAACTATGGGGAGGGAATTTTGAGGACCAATATTTGATTTTAAATGGCGCTATTTGCAAACATTCTGCTTTCAAGAACGATAATGCGAGTCTATATAAGACTTACTTATAGATCAATTATTAAATAGAAAGAGGAGACATTCACTGGTTGAGTTTACAAGTGAAGTTTCCAAACCTAAATCCTACTGAACAGGCCTACGAACCTCTTTGAAATGCGGCTGAGACTCGACATTTCCTAGTAGAAATAATCTAGAATTATTTCAGAAAAAATAAGACCGACAATAACGAGGACTCATCAGCTTTTTTGTTTTCTGTGCGACCCCTGTCAGAGATAGCTCTAATGACACTGCTATCGGACCTTATCCCAACACAAAATAAAATTTCCATTGCTTGCAGTGATGAGAATTAGTGACAATCGTACGCATGTACCTTTATTGTCGATTAATACAATTTTTCTCTAGATATATTTCTACTTTTATATTAGACTTTAATTAAATATGCGCACAACTTTTTCAGTCAAATACCAATCTCATATGAGGCTGATTGCTTATTTTCCATGAAGTAAGTTACTGAATTTGTACTAATTGAAGGAATATCCCTTTTTTGCTATATTGCATAAAGCAATATGTCATAATACTTGATTCTTTAAAAATTACTGTTTAGATTTTGCGTCAGTAAAAAAACATTACGCATTCTTAAGACTTATTTGAATTTATGAAATTTATTGGCCTAGAGCCTCGATGTATGGATAAGTGGGCAGTATTAACCTTCCGTCATAAGGAGTTGGTGACTACTAAATCCATTGTAGTGGTTTAGATGCTCTCATATTAATACAGTGTACAAATTTGTACAGTGAGATTCAGGTGTCAGCAATCATATCTGATTCACTTTCATAATAGCTTTACAAAGTTAAAAGAATAAATTAAAACAAAAAATTCTTCAAAACGATTGGTTATAATATAAACCGACGATAAACAATTTCTTCTTTCATTGCAATTAGAATAAAATGTATATTAAGCATTTAGAGTAATTGATTGAGAGCTTTTCAAGCCCAATTCTGTCATCACATGCTGATGATTACGACTTGGGCAGTGCTGTTTTTGTACATATATTACATTTTGCTCAAAATTCTATTGGTGCCTAGACTATAAATATTAATGCTATGAATCGAATATGTTTATCTTTGTTTTGTAAAATTATATTCAAACAGCCGGACTGACAGATTTCTCTGAGAGAAGTTTGCTCAAAATTTGAAAGAAATCCTCAAATTTGGTTTATATAAAATGTAACCCATCAAAGCGTTTCTGAATTAACTTTGTCGCAGACAGACATTTGGGCGGACGGACAAACTTTTTCCAAAAATGCATTTTTCGAATTCAGGTTCTATATAACGCATACGAGAAAGTAATGAAAGTAAAGCGATCAAGTCGAAGAATACCAAGACATAAAAATAAAGTTCTCAGTTGTGTATGTGACGAAAACTTTTAAATTGTGCATACTATGATAGTTTGATAAGAATGGTATATTTCAGTAACGAAGGAGCTCCTGAAATGTTGATTATTTATATTATATGTAATCGCAATTCTGGCCTAGTTGCAGAAAAATATAAATATATATTTCCAAATCCCCAGCATCCTTTTAGGAACTGTAGTTACAGAATGGCTAAGCAATTGTAAATTACAGGATCTTTACTTCCCAGAGAAAGTGAGACATACACAAACCGACGCTTTGGCTTATTTACCTTTGTTTACCCTCAAAATTGTGTATTAACACACAGCTCAAAGCTCAACAGTCCAGAAACAGCAATGAAGAGAATACTTTGGTATAATAACTGTCATTCATATTGCATACTCTATGGACAGTTACAATTAGATCATCATCTAGAACTGCACTACATTTTGGCCCTACTTTAGGTAGAATCAAATTCTTCTCTCTTTGAAAACATAATTTTGACTTACGAAAGTCGTTTCAAGCTAGATGGCACATTACTTTCGGAACGATGAAAATCCATTCGTTGAGCAACAGGTTCATGATCAGTGATATTTTTCTATAACTAAGTGTCGTGACATTTTCAGAACTGAATTGAATTTTTTACACAATATATTGAATGGTTCTCACTATATTCAATTAGTTTTGAATATCTGAATTCTTTGGCTTTTGGTAGGTCTTCCATGGGGAATTTCAACATGGGTGGATTGGCTTACAAAGTCGTGTTGAAGTTTCTCCTAGGTCACATGTCTTGGCGCTTCTTAACTTATATTTACAGAGTTGCTTCTGTGTATAATGTGCTCATAGATGCCTCCAAGAAGCAATCTTGATACCACAAATGATGAACTGAAATGCGTATACGCAGTTATTGTTACATTAATTCAACCTAATATTGGAGCCGAAGTTGTTCATTTTAAAAATGTTTTTATATACTTCGACTAATGCATTATCTATTTCCTTAATTTAATAAAAAATAATAAATACATTGTTATTTTTTATGCCAATCTTTCAAAACTGTTTTTTTTTAATATTTGTATTATTTCGAAGTACCGAAAATTATATCTAATGCCATTCTGACAATGAAGATTCGTCTATGTAACTGTCTTTAAGATCTCAACAAACTTTATAGGTATATGAACGAAATTTTATGCCCTTATAAGGAAAATATTTTATTCACTAAAATATTTCTATCTCCTGAACTCCATAAAAAATTGCCATTTTCGATATCAATTTCTATAGAACCTATAGTGTTTTCATAAGTTTGAGTTGTTTGGCGGTAGAGCCAACCTTGGCTAAACTGCGCCAATCAATGAATAAAATATAAAACCAATGATATAAGTAAAAATTTTTAGAAAACGAAGTCAGTAATACGTGTGAAATACAAGTAAAAAGATAATAAGATATGTGATAGGGCAAAACGAACAAACAGAAAACAAGAGGTAAGGGAAAGTTAATTTCAAAAAGAAATCAACAGTTTTAATATTTACATCATTGCAGCTCGAGTCATAAAGAAGTACTTTGATTCACTCACAAAATGAGGGAATATGAGAGAGCTGAGTTGCGAAAAATTTCCGTACACCAGTGGTAAATGTCGTCCTAGATAAAGGAGGACTTGAGATAGATTGTATTAGAAAAAATACAACGTGCATATTTTTTCCGCCTTAAATCAAGGAGTTGTTGGGAATAAATGCTATGTTTATGTTCGTAAATTAAGGATAATTCAAAGTCACCCTGAAATCAAACTCTAAAATACATATTTACCCCTTAAACATGCTACCTACATCTGCAAAAATCATATGCAAAATGTAGAAAGCCACCAGATGACACCAATAATATGTCACAATGACGTGAGAGTGATGTATAAGGAATCCAGGCAAATAAGAAAATTTGTTCGCAAGCGCTTTATTAGCCTTTCAGTGCAATAACGCTCAGTTATGACACAAAGGACACATTTGGATGATTTTTTATATGGAAGAATTATCGGCCCTCTGGAATGTGGACGTACCCAGATGGAAGTGTTCGAGGAACTTCGAATCGCCTGAGTGTCATCTCTAGGCTTTAGGAACCATTCCGAGATTATGGTAATGTGAGTAGAAGTTAGAGCACAAGTCCCCCCCCCCCGAATTACAATGCCCAATGAGGCCCGGAGTTTGGCAGTTACTGCGAAAAGAAACAAATGGAGCCCAGCATCAGACTTGTATTGTCAACGCTCTTCATATATTGGTACGACAGTTTCAAGGCAGACCGTGTACCGACTCTTAGGGCAGATTGGTCTGCATGCTCGTAGGCCTGTCAGATGTGTTCCACTTACTGCAACTCACTGTCGCTTAAAGTTAGCCTGGAGTAGAGACCATTCATTGTGGACACAGCAACAGTGGGCATGTGTCATGTTTCTTTTCTGACGAGTCCAGGCTTAGTTTGAAGCCTGATTCTCGCCAGATTTCCGTTTGGAGAGCGCCAGGTATCCATTACCATCAATAGAACATCATTAAGCGAGTATCACACGGCGAAACTTTCGTCGATAGATGTCGATTTGTGCCCGCTGGCAACCGGTCAAGCAAGTTTTCCGTCATCGTCAACTTTTTTTAACCGGCTTGAAAATGTCCACGATAGTGAAGGAAATATCGTTTGCAAACGAAATTCAACCAATCATGGGAAACTTTTCTGTGACGTAGTGTGCCAAGAAAGGCATCGGTTGGCGCTACAATAATATTGAAAAAGCATGCATTTAATGTTACATATTGCTAAATACTAAAAATAGTTTCGACAGAATGAAAAAAGCGAAGTAAAACTACGGTATCTTTTCTCCATTCTGTGGAACAACTTATTGCCCCCACTTTAAAAAAACTGTCACTACCGTATGGGGTATAGTTATCTAGAAGGATTGTGAAATTGTGATGGAATTTTCAGATATTCAACAGGATATTTTTAAGTAAATAAAAAAAAATATTAATTCTGATGTGAATTGTTTTCTTTATGTAAAATATATTTGACCATATTCAGTCTTTATTTATTCAAATAATAATATAATCTTTTGATTATAGTAATTCCTTAAATAGTTTGTTAACAGCTTCTATATAATTAAAAAATTTTAACTCAATGTTAGAGTTAAAAATATAGTAGTGATTTTAAATTTTAATACTTAGATGTTCCTACAATGTTGCAGAAATATAAAACATACTATTTGGTTTTGACAAAAATATAAAAATGATCATACTTTTATCATTAGCAAAAAACGAAATCACCTTTTGTATGATAGACAATAAAATGCAGGCTTCTTTTTCCATATTTTTTTCTTTTAAATTTAACAAACTAACAGTTAATTAAGAATGATATTTCTGATTCTACATTTGCATTGAGAAAGATGCGTAGAATGGCCACACATTTGGAAATGGGCAGACTAAAAAACAAATGTTTTATTGCTTCTCATTCCTGATGTAATGTAGAGGGGTTTTTTTAAAAAAATAATATTCTTTTCTTCTTTTTTGGGGGCAATTTAAAAATTTAAGAAAAACCTGTTTTTAATTATCTATGTAAAAAAATGAGGTTATAATACTTTAGCTTTGAAAAACTAAGAAAATGCAATAACATAGTTTGGAAAATTATTTTTGATTATTATTATTGAATGAAAATTATTTAATGATTCCTATTTTCATAAATACTGGTAATAAATGCACAAAGATTTTTTTTAAAAAAACGGCTCTGTAGTTTCAAATAAAATGAAAACAAAACATTTAACATTTTTTTAAAGAGCAATTTTAGAAATGAGTGAGACTAAATAGTGAAGAAATATAAAAATATTTGGTTTTGACAAAAATATAAAAAGATCATATTTTTATCATTAGCAAAAAACTACTATAGATACCATTAGAAATAGTTTTGGAATGGAATTGTTTTATAATTTTGAACTGGTGTGGGGAAATAAAAATTATTTAAAGGAATGATAAATACAAATTGAGTCCAATATACATTCTCAAAAATTATTTTTTAATAGATGATAGACAATAAAATTCAGGCTTCTTTTTCCACATTTTTTCTGTAAATTTAACAAATTAACAGTTAATTTAGAATGATATTTCTGATTATACATTTGCATTGAGAAAGATGCATAGAATAACCACACACTTGGAAATGGTCAGATTAAAAAACAAGTGTTTTATTGCTTCTCATTCCTGATGTAATGTGGAGGTTATTATTTTATTTAAATGCTTGGCAATTTGAAATTTTACGACAAACCTGTTTTTTAATATCCATGTAAAGATAAATGAAGTTTTAATACTTTAGCTTTGAAAAAAACTAAGGAAAATGCAATAACATATTTTGGAAAATTATTTTTTGATTATTATTATTGAATGAAAATTATTTAATGATTCCTATTTATCACAAATACTGGTAATAAATCAACAAATTTTTTTTTTAAAAAAAAAAAGCTCTGTAGTTGCAAATAAAATGAAAACAAAACATTTAACAAATTTTTTTAAAGAGCAATTATAGAAATGAGCGAGTCTAAATAGTCCTTAGAATTTACCAATATTTCTCAAGTGAAGAATCCTATTCAATTAATTGTTTTATAATTTTGAACTTCTTTGGGAAAATAAAAATTAATTAAAAGAATGATAAATACAAGTTGAGTTAAATATACTTTCTCAAAAATTAATTTTTAAAAATAAATAGGAGGGCAAAAACATTCAATCAAATTTAAAAGAGTAAAAAATACTTCTTAATCAATGATATGGTGGTAATGTTTTTAAATATTGTTTTTATTTTTTATTAAAATCCAAAAAAAAATGTTCTTAGTAAATTTTTTATGTCCTAGAATCAATTTCTTGCCATATTTCAAATTCCTAACTTTAATTATTTGCACTGCACATCTAGACACAGTAGTTTTTATTTTTATGTACACAAAACCTAAAATTTGTCGAGATGGAACCAACAAATATCAGTTTTCATATAGACAAAAATCATTTGATTTCAAAAGTTATTTAATTTTATTTTAAATGTATAGGCCCCCCTCTTCTGTTTTATTTATCAACTTTTGTTTTATTTGCTCTTTTCTAGAAAAATAAGCACTTTTAAGGTACTTAAATATGATTTTAAAATTTCAGCACTATCGATGATGGTATGCACCTTTTAAGCTTAATTGAATGCACAACCACAAATCATTTTTCTTTTCAATATATTTTTGTTTTAAATTTAAAATTGATTAGATAAATTTATAGTAATTTATAAAATACAAACACAAAATCAGCATTTTTTTTCTTGTCATTATTACTACAAAAATAATTACAAAACTGTTACTAAGAAAAATTAAAAAGTTTCATTATTTTACAGAATTTATTGTTACTAATTTTGATAAATTAGAAACAATTGCCATTATTACTACAAAAACTACTACTAACAAGTCATTATTACTACAAAAATAATTACAAAACTGTTAATAAGAATAATTAAAGAGTTTTATTATTTTTCACATTTCATTGTTATTGATTTTGATGAAAACATTACAATTAGTTGAATGGTACGATAAATATTTACAATAACTGACAATAAGATTGATACTATTAGAAATGAAAAAGACATTCAAAAGAAAAAATGGCTAGAAAAGTATTTTTAAATTCGATAAATGTGCAACTTGTCTCATTTTACAATCCTTATTATATTCATTGTACTAAGCACTCAAAAAATTAAATTTGAAGCAGAAGTGATTCAATTCCAATAAATTCAATAATGCATCAATATAATTGCAATTTATTAAAGCAATGGAATTTTATTGCATTGGCTTCGTAATTTACATATCTACAAATTCGAAGATAGTTTGAATTTTTAAAAAAAATTACAACTATTATTGCTACCATGGGCTTTTATATTCATTGACAGCTAATCGGATCACTTTAAGAAATTATCCAGGATTTAATTATAAATTTAAGCACCGTCTTGACTAGAATCCCACGAATTATTAAATAAGAAAACTGCCGATATTCACTAAGTAGGAGAAACGGATAAAGAGCGATAAATGCACTATAACGTAAACCTAAATTTTTAGGTTTACCAGACAGCAAATCCTGAAGTGACGTCACTTTCGTCGTCGTTTGCCAACGAAAGTGCTGACGGTATTTCGCCGTGTGATAGGGCTTTTAAACGACACCATTGTGATGGTGCAGGATTGCTCATTTAGAGAGGAATTATTAGGGGCCCGAGAATTGACCTGCAAGTTTAAATTGGAACCATGACAGGCCAAATCTTTCGGGACGTCATTTTGGTTCGTTTTAGGGTGTCATGAATGCCAAATTTGTGTTTATGGATGACAATGCCAATCCTCACCGTGAAAACATCGGAAATATTGTATGCCTTAGATCAGAGGATATAATCCTCATGAACTTATCAGCATTCTCGACGAACTTAAATCCAGTAGAGCATGTGTGGGACATACTTGACCGACGTCAACCAGCTCTTACATGTCTACCGGAACTTTTGATAGTATTTCTTGATGAGTGGTGTAATATTTTCCAAGATCAGATCGATAATTTGATGCCTCAGCATGCCTAGGTGTTGAACAAACTATATCGCATTATCTGGTAGACATATTATGTATTAACCGTCATACCAACCATATAATATTGATTTTTGCAAATAGAGCTTTTTTTTATAATTTGCTCCAGTGATCAAAAAATCACAATTTTTGTTAATGATATCAAACATATAGCATCGTTTTTGTTCTTTACCTTTTGTTTAATAAATAGACATTACAAACAAATCACATTTGTTTTGATTCTAACTCTTTTTTTCTCTCCTGAACTTGCATTATCCTTAATTTGTGGACATGAAAGTATAAAAGCGTTCGAGAGAGACGTTCGAAAAGTGCACGAAATAAATTTATTAGGCAAAGTGATGACAAATACACACTTTGTGAGACTATCAAACATGAGATTGCAAACATTCCTAGTGCTATGTTACGCCAGTCTTTATTGTTCACACCTTAAGGCATGTAATACGTAATTTCTGCGAAGCAGCCATGTGGAAAATATGTTATCAGATAAAAGTTTCATCTTCTCTGATTTGTGTTGGAATCAGTAATTGGTGGGTTTTCCTCTGTCAAATTCAAACTATCTCCGGGCACTCCCAGTACAGCTTCTTTTTACCCGTTTGCAGATCTATTTTTTGTGCCTTTACCATGTTCCTGTTATGGATGGAGGTGCAGATGTTAGCGAATATTTAGGTGCAGAGGTTAGTGCATAGCGGATCCTGGGGGATGGAAATACTTTCTTCTTTAAAAAAAAACATGTTAATTTATTGTAAAGTTTAAATGCCCACTAGTGGGCTAGTCGATTGCTTCGTAGAAATCTAAACCTTCTTTAAATAGGTAATTAATTAGTCAATATAATTAGACTCGGATAGTTTTTTATTCTTTTCATTTAGAATTAACTCTTTGGGGGTAGCAATTAGTTATTATATTCGTATTCTCTATGTTAATTAGCAAAAGGTCATCTATGTACCTCCATCCGTTAATTAAGTTCAACTTAATGATTTTTTTCTCGTGGTAACGTAAAAAAATGTTTGCTAGGGCACTTTAAAAAGCATGTTCCCATAGATATTCCTTTTATTTGTTTTTAAATTTTTTATAAAATCTGAACCTCCATTCAATTTTAATAGGACTTTCCCGTACTTACAAAAATCATAATAAAACACAAATAACCTTTATTAATTAAAAATCTTTTCTCTATCTTTTTTCTTATTATCCATGATATTTTTATTCGCAGAAAAACTATAAATATTTAGACCTAAAAAAGCCCAATATTGACTTTGATGATCTTCTCGAAAAACCATAGACCCTTCCACATGATACGTTGAAGCTTTTAATTGGACAGGAAAACTTTGACCACAATCGCTACATATAGAAGTTGCTTTCTTCCCTGGATCATTCCCTTGGGCGGCTCCGGCCGGCACAGAAGCTTGTTCGCGATCACAAGTTAGATCTATTTAAAATCTACCGACTACGGGTAGGTTCTCGACTTATTATTTTTCTATTGTTAATATTTGATGATTTATTATTGCGTATAGTTTTTTGTTTTATTTTTTATTTCTTCTTTCTATAATTTTAATATTGTGAGTCTTGTTTATAGTTGTCTTTTTTTTCTAATTGTCATTTTTTTATTCTTAAAATATGATGTATCTCTTATACTTTGGGACGTGGAATTTTTCTGGTCACAGAAGGATTAATTTTTTAGACAATAGTCTAACCCTTTACAGAAAAAAATGCCACCTTTTATTGGAATCCTTGCGTGATGATGGCCCTTGAAAGAGTCTTCAGGTAGGATTTTTTTTTGATTTTTTGATTTCTTTGGGCTTTTTCCTATTTTCATTATTGTATATATATATATATATATATATATAATATGGATGCAATTTAAGCAGCCAAATTATTATAGCCAACCTCTGTATACAATTTTGGACCATCTTTTGCTCTTAATATTTCATGGATTCTATGAGATGTTGGTAGGTGGTGGGAGGAATTTGAGGCCATATATATGAACTGTACTTAGAAATTCTGCAAGATTTGATGGTACTGGATTCAGGTTCCTGATGTCTGGCTCAATCTCAATGCATTAATTCTGAACTGGCTTCAGATCTGATGATTGGGTGGACTAAAGAAGTAAGGTAAATGCTCCATCATTTTCTTCAAATCCTCTTATGACATTGCCAACTTTATGACAAGGAGCATTGTCTTGCTTGAAATATCCATCCTCGGTAGGGTTCAGTTTTGGCGTAACAGGATATACTTGATCTGCCAAACAAATATCTGGAGCATTCAGAAGTTGCTTCACAGAAATCCATGTGCCCATACATGCCTCCCTCCCCGAAACCCCCCCCCCCATTATATTGCCTCTTTCAGCTTGAAGTGTTCTGAAAACGCATTTGAGTTCCATGCTTTCGTTCTGCTTTCCCCATATTCGCGTTCTGCCTTCCGCCCATTGTAGTTGAAAACATCGGACCACATGACCTTTTCCCAACCATCTATTGCCCAATCCTTGTGCGAACGGTAGGACGCTTGTGCAAGGTAGACAGAGGTCTTCAAAAGGCGGTCGGATTTCATACCCTGCAGGGTGTAATGTGCGGCGAACAGTTTCTTGATTGAGATTTCTCACTATTTATGTTCTATTGGGCCGAACAACTCCGGCAAGTCTCTTTTCAGATCGAGTATTCAGTAGCCTAAAAACGACAAGCCTGACGTTAAAACAAAGTATTTTGCTGGGCAGCCTACTCTCTGTAAACATTAATAAATGCTGCTCTCGAACACTTAACAAGGGCAACCGTTTTCCAAGCGCCTACAATCTTTTCGCGCTCAACCAATTCTTGTTACTGAAATCCTTCCTGTTACTTTCCAGATATGTCGAGCACTGGCAAACGAAGAACTTGATATCTCTCTGGGACTTCTAAAAGATACGGTTTCTCCCTTTCCTTATGAAGTCGGAGTTGAAGCCGCCCAATCAAAATGAACACTATTATAGGCTGTTAATTGATTCCGCTCAGGTCGTGATGAATGGATGATATACAACTGGACAAATATTTGCATAAGACAATTTTTCCCCATTGAATAAAATCTTCTTTTTCAAAACAAATGCCTCGTTTTATATACAAAATAAACTCCGCTAAATATCGAAACAAGCATAGCCCTTCAAATGTTTTATACCGAAATATGACAATTCCTATTGACTAAAGTAAGAGAAATATTTTACTCATTGACGCTTTCACATCATGAGAGCAGTACAAAAATGTAATTTTTAAACATTTTATTACGAATTTCCGCAAAAGTCAAAGTATTTTCACGTAATTTTGCATCATATTTAATGAAACTTTGTAATTTAAAACACATTCCTAATTGCAATATTTAAGACAATAAAAGCATGTTACTCTCTTTGAAACACCCTTTAGAGCTTAACAACTACTTATCATGTTAATGCATGCTGTCGAAAGCCGAAAGTTATGAAGAAGATGTCAGTATTTCATAAAAACAAAATATAAAAGCTGAAATTTACATTCAGTCATTATAATCTGTTAAAAAAATATTCTGGGAAAACCAAGAAGATCTGTTTGAACGGATAAATTATTTATAAAACAGATGCATTTTACAAGAAGTTCATCCCATATACAGAAATAAATCTACATTTAATTTTTGCCTGAAGCAAAGAAGAAAAGGCTATTTTAGTAAATAACTTATCTGTCTATTTAATAGATTCTTAAGAAAGTGTTTTCTTAAGAAAGTCTTGAAATCGTTTGGAGACTTAGCAAATATTATCATAAAAGTTAGTTACTAATTATTTATATTAATTTTTATATGGTCCGCATATAATAGATGTATACTCCTGTTAAAAAAATAAGCATCAAACACGAAAACATGAGGTACGCATTCAAAACAGGGAATTAAAATACACAATTTACAAATGAGACAGGTTGCATCACAAAAGGCAAATAGGTAACTAAAATTAGCATAAAACGTAATCCTGCCGTCACATCGTTCCTAAAAAATGGGCGTACCGTACGTATTCTTAAGTTTGAAAACAGGTATGATTCCGAGAAATCCGAAACAGTCAAAGCGGAAAGCATAAGTAGAGGAAACCATTTGCACGATGAGATGCTTTGGAGGGCTGTCTGCTTGTTGCAGGCAGGAACAAGACAATGTGCTGCTACCAGAGAGCTGAATGTGTCCTGTAGTGTCATCTTTAGGTTGTAGAACCATTAGCAAAGGAATCAAAACGCCAGTAGAAAACATGGGTCGGTATCCCATAGAATCACTTCAGTTGTCAGATGATTGCTACCTGTTGCAATATGCCAGAAACCAGAGGACACGGACAGCGCGATTGCTGGCAGCACAGCTTTCAAGAAAGCTCATGTCCCGCCAAACTATGTCGCAAAGATTGCATGAAGACAGACTGTTCGCACGATTACCTGTCGTTTGCGTGCCTTTGTCCCCAGTACAAGCCATGGCGCGGTTGCATTGGGGCCCGTGAACATAGCTGTTGGACACAAGCTATGGAGTAATGCATTCTTTACGGATAATTTTCAATTGAACATTCAGAACGATTCTTGAAGGGCAATGGTATGGATGAGAGACAGGGACTCGCTATCGGGCACCAAATATTTTGGAAAGAGATCGGCACAAGAATGACATTTAATTGCCTGAGCAGGTAAAGCAATGAACGCCCGAATCGACCTGCACGTGTTCGGTAGGATGTTCAAAGAAGTAATTGCCCAACCCCCTCAAAAATCCTACACCCTTTTGTGTATTATTTTATTCTGCAATGGATACTGACGCGATATTTAAGGATGATAACACCAGTCCTCAGAGACCACGATTGGTGCGAAGTTATATGGAGAGTGAAAACATTCTACAGATGGATAGCACGTTACAACACCAAACCTTAGTCACATAGAGCATGTGTGGGGCATGTTTGGAAGATGGATTGCAGGTCCCAATGTGCCGCCACCTCCATGAATCCCATCGAGTCTTATAACTGAAACGGGCATTGCTGCCACAACAAATGATCAACGACATTATTGTCAGAATGCCTTGCCGTTGTTAAGCATGCATTTCAGCTACGGGATATCGTGCTTGTTAATAGCGTTTCCATTGCACATTCTGCTTCCAATTTGAGCTGCCTCACCGTGACAACCCTAATAAATGTATTTTTGTTTCGCTTTGCTTGATTGTTTCATATGTAGTCCAGTAATTCCCCAATAGCCTCGCGTATAACTTTCACGAGTATTTGATATTTTGTTGCTTATTTTTCAGCAAAAGTATAGAATGTTTAAAATCATTAACTGTGAATTGGATAAATGTAAATGGAATGTGAGCATTAAATCGTATCAAATCCAGTTTAAAGAAAAATGTTTATAAGAATATCCTCGATTAAAAGTATTAGAAATAAAAGGGTTATATTCCTAACTTAATGTTACTAGAGATGGATTTGAAAATAACAGAATAATATCTAGCCACCGTGACTATAAACAATATTGAATAGAATGTTATTCGAAATTCACCAACTAAATAGAATTTGGATTCGAGAGGAAAAGTAGAAACGAAGAAATGTTGCTATACGCTTAACTACTGTATGCTCACTAAAGTCCTTTGCCACTTTCTCCGGAAACGGACTCGGTACCGCTAATGCTATATTTATAAAAATTGCGTCTAAATATGGTAGAGTGGCCATGCGTTACAGAATGTAGCCATTTGAGGTGCCTCCTGGTGGAAAATTGTGGAGATAGAATTTCTATCTCGAAAGTAGAAGGAGATAAGGAAAAAGAATTATATATAAATATATAGAGCATCATTGATTTAGATACGAAAAGTCAGCTCGTAGACATTAAACGCTTTTTTTTTGTTCTTCCTACTGTGACGTTACGAGGTATGAATGGAAGAAGAAGTGATTATCTTTTGGGCAAGACAGTCATGGCATGTACAATAGGCAATAGCATGTACACGGAATGCCATGTATAATAGGCAAAGCCCCTACTACTGGGCACTGGAAAATCTTAGGTGTTTTATCGACTTTTGAAAGGAGTTTGCTATTAACATTTGGTGTGTAATTTACAATAATAAGCTGATAGACCCAATATTTTAAGATGGCACGTTAACGGGGGCACAATATTTACAACTGCTGTGGAAGATAATATCCGATTTTGTGGAATCTGCCGCTGTTTAATCGTAAGAATCTTGTTTTCAACAACATGACAACGCACGTGCTCATCAAGACATTTCCAGTGAAGCAGTAGTTCGTCAAGGAATTGGGGATATAAATAATTGGGTAACGGCGGTTTTGAAGTTTTCCATGTTTGTCTCACTTTTTCCAATGTGGATACCTGAAACTGCAGGTACATGCGTCCCTCTACAAGCAATTCTGGGCATTAAATTATGCATTACAAACGCTTAAGCCAAAGTGTCACTCTCTATGCTAAAACGTGTAGAATGTGAAATTCAGAAGAAGATCCAAATGTGCACTGCAGCTGACGATGAGAATTTTGAGCATCTGAAATAAAAGTATATTGTCATAACTAGTTTTTTTTCCTTTTCATGTAGTTTTGGCATTTCATGAAGTAGGACATCAAAAAAAATAAATTAGAGTTTTTATCGTTCTATTCGTCCCATTAATGAATGCTGTTTTTTGTACAAAATCAATGATTCTCTATAACTCTTTTTCCCTATATCGTTCTATTTTCGAGACCTACCATTTTACTTTCATTAAGAAGACATAAGTGGGTCAAATTTCAAAACTTAAGCAGATTAGAAAGTAAGTAAATCTAAACTATGAAATTTCAATCCCAAAGTAAGTACGAAATTCCTTTTTTATAGAAAAAAGCAAATGAAGTTAAATAAAAGCGTGAAATAAAATACACTAATTCCTTATAATTATCAAATCTTACCATACATTAATTTAGAAATTAACGATATAATAATAGAAATTATTATACAAACACAAAAACTATGCGTTTAAAATATTTGGAAAAATCAGAAAAAAATCCACACTCCAGTCTCAACAATGGATCTGAGCTTATATTATCGGCTGCTTTCCCCTCTCTCCATTTTTGAGAGACATAACAAAATGAAACAGGGATGGAAAGAAGAAAGGGACAAATATCACCAATTTATTTGGCGTCTTTGGAGAGATCAATATTAGGAGAAAATAAGGAATTATAATGTGAAAATATTTATCCACTGATTCATATCAGTGTCAATAATGTGCTAAATGAAGGCATTGGCAAATGAATGGGAATCGGAAAAGGAAGGAATGTCAAAAATCCATATAAGATAATTAAGTTCTTTTTAATATTATTTAAAGAATGATATTAGAATGAATAGTATTTATTGCATATGTTTATCACTTTTGGGTCGATTAGATAATTACAATTTTTTTAATAAATCAATTACTTATTATTTAAAAATAAGAATTCCTCGACGAATCAAAAATATTATTCAAATTTGGACAAAACAGTAGAAATCATAAAAAGAATTAAAATTCTTTCCCCGATGAATACAGAAGGGGACTCCCTTCCGAAACATAGTTTATGATATAGTTGAAAGTAAATTCAAGAACCAACAGTAAGGCAGTTTTAATACATTATGGATTTTCTTATAGCCAACTTTTTTATCAGTAAAACTTAGCAAAATGAATCAGTTAACGCATTTTTTCTTCACGTCATTTTCCCCCTATATTATCTATTCTTGAAGGGGCGAGCCTTATTAAATAGTTTTTATTTGTTTTAAAGAATCTCAATAATTGAAATTTTATGAAATATTATCTCTATACTAAATTTTTGAAAAGAGTTTTGAAAATAATTAAAATCGCTACATTTTTCAACTGTCTAAGTGTAACACTTAGTCTTAATACATCTAATATTTACAAAAAAAAAGTTATACTTTTGGGCATGACTTTAACAACTTTACAAAAATGTATAAGACAAAAAAAGATATTCAGAGGGTTCTTGGAGTTATTTGTTACTGTTAATCGTGAATGTAACGACATAACATTACTTTCAGACTTTTCTCATTAATCTCACCAAGCTATTAATACGGAATTTCTTTGGACGGAAGATAACTTTGAAATGAAAATTAGTACCTCTTTTCTATATTTAGAGACTAGATATAACTATAGCTAAATTTCATGCATTTAAATCTAGTTTGTCCCTTTTGTTTCCAGAAATGCGACCGTAGAGTTGGAGGACTACTCATCTTTTTTTTTTTTCCTGGTGATTTGAAAAGTCGCAAAAGTTTTTAAAACATCTTTAAAATTAGGAACTCTAACACCTTTGATACTAAAATGAGCTAATTTTTTAATGTTTTCTTCAGTCCCTCTTTAAAAACACATGCCACGTGAAACAGTAAACATTCACTTATAAAGCGCATATGTTTCAAATTATTTTAACTTTTTATATCTTTAGAATTAAATCCTAATTAATTATTTCATTTATAGTTACACCTACATGGCTTATTAGAATTCTACATTTTGAATTTCTTTTTAAAAAACTACGGCGTTTATTTAAATTTAAATGTATATACAGTCTATATCTTACTTTCAAAAAATAACAAACACAGGGCATTCCACCGGAAGCCTTTTTATTTATTTATTTATTTTGAAAACTGAGATTTAAAAAAGGATAGTAATTTTTTTTTCTATTCCGAATATCATTCGCATACTAAAGGCAGTTTTCCTCGGCATGTCTGATTTTCCTCCAACTATAATGAAGTTGGCAGAAGTTCTATGAAGCGAGGCAGTCGAGTCAGCACAAGGAAGTTTACTCTCCCCAACTCTTTTTAACATTTATGTTAACGATCTACCGAGAGCTAGGAATTGTCACTTAGCGATTTTCGCACACGATACCGCCATCCTTACACAGCATAGGGATCTACAGACAGTCATACACAACATTCAACATTACATGACCTTTCTACAGTGCTGGCTCGAGGGCTGGAAGATAAAAGTCAACCCAACTAAATGCGCGTGCCTCCTCTTTACTAATAAGAAGAAAATGCCCGATCTAGAACCTATCCAAATTTTTGGCCAACCCGTCCCCTTTATAAATGAGTACAAATACTTAGGGTTGTTACTAGACGCAAAATTAAGCTTTAATAGTCATATTAAAGCAGCCCACACAAAAGCAATTATGATGAGTAAAAAACTCTACAGCTTTTTCTCTCCTCGGAGCAAGCTATCGATTAGGCTCAAGCTCCTGCTCTACAAAGCCATAATAAGACCAACTGTTATGTACCGTTCCCAAATCTGGGGGGCCACTTCAGCAAAAAATATTAAGAAGTTGCAAGTTCTTCAAAATGGACAACTGAGGAGAATAGTGAACGCTCCCTGGTACGTCAGAAACAAAATTATTCATGACGACCTCCAAATTGATCCTGTTTCGGAATTTATCAAAAGAACATCAATTAAGTACTTCGAAAAAATACCCCAGATTCGTAACGAGTTACTTCAATTACCTGTTTACGATCAAACAAAGCCTAGCTCTCGTAAGAGGCCTAGAGCTGCCATTGATAACGTCTTTGCCAACTTCCCAGCCGTCAAAAAGCTGAGGATCAAATAACTCTGTTACCAATCTGGCGTTTTAAATTTTCAAAATTATAGCTGTTTAGGCCTTAGATAGCTACGATGTGCTACACGCGATATTTCCTGGAATTATGTATTTTTTTTTCTAAACTAAGCAAAATAGCCCAGACCCAGAATTAAAAGGCACGTGCAACGTAACTCCATTAAATTTCTCAATAGCCCCATAAATAGTATAAACCTATTATTTTAATTATCTTAATTATTTACCAATGAAAAAAAATGTTAATTACCATCTTTGACGTTAGAGCTTTATTGCGCTTGTCTAAACTAGTTCTATTAATTTTAATGTACCCCTAACTTAAGAGAAGCGGTTTTCAAGAGATGCGAAAGTTTAAAAACAGCTTGGAAAATGCCGCGCACAGAGGAAATAATGGTGACACACACACACCCTTCTTTTATTTCTTTTTTTTCTTCCCTGTCCATACTTTATTTCGAGCAGGCATAGATTAAATATTCATACAGACTAATAATAAAAGCCACTATTTGTTTTTCTTTTTTAAACATCCCGTTATCTATAAATGAATACCAACTGACTTCGCGCATTTCTTTCTAAACAAATCATAATTTATTACTTCCTGCTATCTCACTCAGTTGGTGTGAGGGAAGGAAATGTAGATTTTTGGCGGGAAAGTAAGAAAAGTGTCGTTTTAACTATTTTCCTCGCAGTTTTTTCATTTTTTTCTCTCCATAAGAACCATCCTCGTGTCTTAACGAAAATATTAAAATAAAAATTAGCCGAATCAGTCGAGCCGTTCTCTAGTTTTGCGCTTAGCAACGCATTTCGAGTTCCATTTATATATATATATATATATATATATATATATATTGATATAAAGATATCCACCCCTTCAAATTTGAAATCCTTCCCACAATGTGCAACCCCAGCGTTTACCTTTCGTGCCGAATGACTGAGGTCTTTCTGTACCAGGAGCCGCGTGCCCTCATTGTCTCCGTGTGTATTTTTTGTCTCCGAAAGCATAGACGAATTTAACAAGCTATTGAGATCTCGGATGCGTTGCTTTCTCATTTCGCCCCTCAGTTGCCGCCGCAGAGGTGCTGAGACAAAGGCAAAAAGAAAAAAACTCTAAACAAAAACATTTCGGAGGTAAAACCACTGCCCGTGCCTTTCCTTTATTTACACTTAATGGAATAGTTGGCACAGGATCCGCAGCAGATTAGAGGGGAGAGACGTACAAAGAAAAGTAAGTATGCTTGCTGAGTCATATAGTTTGTGGCATGAGCTCGTCTTTATTTTGTAGCCCGTTTCAACTTTTGTCTTTTCTGTCACTGGACTTTCACAGCAGAACGCAAGTTTTGTTACCTCCTCGAGGGATCGTTTTAAAACACCAAATTTTTGAAAATCCGTTCGAAAGCTTAGAATTCATAGTAACCGCCCTACCTTGCTGCGACCTGACATGGAAAAGAAAGGAGATAGGAAGAATGTGCAACATAATGGACCGAATCACGATATTTGTGTAAGTAGGAAAAGCGGTTCATTTTTTTCATAATAATGAATTATTTATACTTATTCCTTTATTGTTTGCATTTCTACAATAAAGTATGTATTGACTAGATTCATAACATTTAGAGCAGATTTTTCCCAAGTGACATGAATAATTGGTACAAAAAAATTAATATGATAGAATTTGCAAAATATTGAGAAAATTTTTATATTATAATTTTTTTTAACAAATGCATCATTTTTTTATATGAGTGTAGTTGAAATTAGCTTTAACATATTATTTTATTATTCATTTTTAACACAATTAATTCCTTGAAAAATATTATCTATTTTGCAACTAATTTTTAAGTAAAGAAATGTTAATTTTCTGCAGAACGCCTTCTTGTTTAACAAGTAACTTTGGATTTTTTAATTATTTTTCTTTTTGGAATAATTTTCTATTACTATTGTTCCTTTTTTGTTATGAAATAAATTTATTATAGGAATTTATCAAAAATTAAAACTATGTTAAAGGCAAAGTCATGGAAACGCTTGGAGTGGAAATACTTTTTTTTAATAGAGAGACGTATTTAAATGTGCATACGCCTAAAACGGCGCAAAAATAACATAATTGTTATAAACTGTTCATTTCCTTTTGTTAAACATAAAAAAACGGACTCATAAGTAATCTTAGACAATTATGCCCAAAGATATTTTTTTATGTAAACGCTAACGGAAGAAAACATTTTATTACTACAATATTCGTATTGTGCATTTCAACCTTTTAATACATAATGCTTATTAATTAGCATTCCTAATATCTCGTTTATTTTATTTTGAAAATTGCAAAACAATAATGGGGGACTAAGACTGCTGGAATCCTTTATATTAACTACCTCTTAATTTAAGAAGACTCAAAAAATGTTGTAAGCAATAGGGACGTAGACATAAAATAATACAATTCAATTTTAATGCTCTTATCAGTATAAATTCGATTGTTTTTTAAACTTCATATTTGCTAATTGAATAAATCAAAAATTTGCTATTGTGTTATTTTCTATTTATTATTACTAATTCTTTCCTATTTATTTTTTTAATTTCTCGTAATTTTTGATCCAAAAAAAAAGATTGGCCATCGCCAATAACGCCTTTTAACAAAATTTCTAAACAGATAGAAAACTTTAGAAAATAAAAAGAATTAAATGGATTTTAAATAAATTTAAATGCAAAAGAGCTGAATTTGAATGAAAGCAAACGAAAATGATTTGTTAATAAAAAAATTGTAGGATGACTTTCAATCAAATTTTTCTGAAATTTAATTGCTATTGGTTTTGATTCATTTTTGATGATTTCATTTGTCCATTATTTCAAATTTCCACATTATCATTCGTTTTTTGAACATTCTTAAGCTTTATATCAAAGTTTTAAAAAAATTATAATTTCTATAAAATTAATCATTGGAACTATAAATCTCATCATCGCTACAATCCGTCATTTTTCAAGAGGTCCAATAATATGCTTCACCTCTTGTTTGCGTGTTAAAAATTTCACTCCAATGAGTCGTTTATCAAACTTTTCGATAGGTCACCTTTTGATATCTTGAAATTAAATCGAATTCAATTTTATATTATCCCAAATAAATTGAAAACTAAAAGTCTAATATTCTAAAAGGGTTTTCAATGAACTTCTACATTCGTCAGTAAGAATTTTCCAGATAATCTTTGGTATTTGAATATCATACTCTACTGAATCAAATTTTCATATCATAAATTTTCAAACGGGCTAAAATATTTTGCCTTTTTATTTTACCTTTAAATTCTAAAATAAAGGATTCAGATAATTTTCAGGTATCGAAAAATCAAATCTCTATCGACTATATTTTAATAATTTCTTAACAACACTCAATCAGTAGAAAGTTTTTCAGAAATTACTTTTTTGTTAACTTTGCCTACTTATTAGCGAATAAATATTTAAAAAAATGAAACATATAAGACTCGAGTCTTTTCATTTGTTTTACATAAAAGGCATCATACAAATGTTTAATATATATATAATGTTTTATTTGTTTTCATACACTCTCAGTGTTAACAGGTATTAAATATACTTTATGAACATCATTTCGTTTACCATACAAACTTGTCAAAATGATTTATTTTTATATTATTTTAACATCAATAAAATTAACTTTACACTTTATTTCTAAAAAAGGACTAACATATATTAAATCCCATGTACAAAGACAATTTTATTTTCATATGCATATTAGCTGTGAGTCGCATTTCAGACTGGATTAAATAGGAGCCAAAGACATCGAATGCTAATTGCTTAGTTAATAGTAATAAGCACCACCAAAATAATCTCAATTTACTTCAGTCCAAATTTTTTCTTCTTTAAATCTCACAGTTACAGCATATGGAAAAAATAAAGATGATTCCTCACATTTCATTCTAAAAATGGGATTTTGAGCTTGTATAATTAATATATTTATGCTTTTATTTGTTTCAGATATAATTTTTCTTTGAAATTCCAATAATTTTTCAATAAACTTTAAATGATATCAGATGTAGAGTAATGAGAAAATTTTTGTTGTCTATATACTGATAATATCCTTCGAAGGAGCAGAATAAAATTTTTAATTAAGGTCTTATACGGTATGCTTACTATTTTTCATGTTTCATGATATGAAAATAATCATCCAGCTTTCCCAATTATGGTTACAGCAACCAAATTTCTTAATCTGTAAGTAGAAACATCTGTTTTTCTTCACAGAAGCGTTATATTTACTGGAAATAAACTCAAAGTAGAAATGGAAAGATTTGATTAGCTTGGAAAATAGCAGATGGTGTTAGTTTGAATAACACAATTGCAGTTTTCACTTTTCTTTATATTTGCTTAGCATAAACATCTTTCATGATAAAAATAGCATTTAAACTAAATTTTAAGCTGTGTTTTTTTACTATTAGGATCAACTTTCTGTAAAAAAGGATTAAAAAATCGTTATTGTCATATGAAAATTTTACAATTTTGCCACTGACGGCTGGAGTACTATTTTTCATGTTGTTGCTAAGCATATGCCGTTGCATTCGGAATTTTATTCTGTTATCTCTTATGATATACTAGTTAAAGGGTTATAATCCATAAAAGTATATATATATAT
>JAOUZG010015107.1:63019-79771 GCA_026289955.1 Argiope argentata | reverse complement strand
ATATATATATATATATATATATATATATATATATATATACATTGAAGTGACAAAAGTCATGGGATAGCAATATGCAAATATACAGATGGCAGTAGTTTGTCGTATCAAATGTATCAAAATGAAAACATATTTCCAGTCTTTGAAGAAATATCTTTTGTGAAATGAATATTCAATTCTTTATCTGATCTAAAATAGACTTACAGTTATTGCGTTAATAAAATTTCCACCATTTATTAACAATATAATTTTTTTTCAATCGAATTATTTGATTTTTCATAAATTTAAATTTCTGACGAAGAGAGATTTTAGAATTAATTTATATTAAGATCGTCCTTAAGAATATATGATCTTATGAAGCGCACCTTTAGACAAATGAACACCGTTATTTCTCTTGTTTCATTTCGATATATTTAAATTTTTGCGACATTTTCATAAAATTATAAATTTTAGTTGATATAAAAATCTTCTCCATTCATTTAATAAAAAATGTTTTCGTTCCTTTCCCCTCTTCCAATTTTCCTTTTTGGATAAAATTTAATTTAATTTATTTAGAACAAATGTTTTTGCCTTTATGGTCTAAAATTGATCCAGCTTCTTGACAAAGTTACAAATAATTGTTTAAAAAATATCTTTATTGCATCTTTTTACTTTTTTTTAATATTAACCTATTTTTATTCGTTTTTCTGAAATTTTTTCTTAATTCGTTGCAAATTAAGAAAACTTAAATTGAAAAATATTACTGCTTTGTTCAGAATACTTTTCTTATCCTTTCTAAGTAGTTATGAAATTATATTCTTATGCTATGAACGTTATTTGCATTCACAGGAAAAACATCTAAGAAAAGTAGAATCCCAGAATAAAATGTAATTTCAAAAGAATAATTGACCGGAGAGTAAAAATTCCTGATAAATGTTTATCCGATGTATCACAATTAATATAAATGCTATCATTTACGTGTGAAACATTAACTCACTGCCCAATGAATTAGAAATAGAAAATAGATATTTTATTGGACCACCTTCTCTGATTACCTTGGGCATCAAGTCTATAAGTTTCTGGAGAGCCTTTACAGCAGAGAATACCGTGCATTGGCCATGCAGCCTTTTAGATCTTGTAAATTAGGTGGAAAAGGGGAGCGCTGTCGGATGCACCTTTCCACCTTATCCCACACATTTTCTATAGAGTTAAGATCCATGATATGCGGTGGCGAAGAAATGTGTTGGAAGTCAGACTGATGCTCCAAATTTGAACACTTCTGGCACGATGTATAGTTGCATTATCGTCCATGAAGTATCCGTCGCCATCAGGATAAAAATGCAACTAGAATATCTAGGTATTGTATGACTGCTTGTTTACCCAAGAAAAACACCAAGGCACCACTTCCATGCCAGCAGAACATGCTCCGTATCATGATAATCCCTCCAGACACTTGTACAGTGCGAGTAAGGCAAGATGGATTCACAGCTTCGTGGGGTTCTCGCCAAATTCGACGTATTCCCTCAATGCAAAATAAAGTGCAGCGTGATTCATCCGACCACATTACCCGTTTCCAATCCTCAAATGCCCAGTATCTTCTTTCCCTATACCAATGCAAACAAATTTTTGCGTGTCGGGCAGAAATGAATGGTTTTCTCACAGGTACTCGACTATGCATTCCTATCCTCTGCAATTCTCTGCGCATGGTTCGAGCTGAAATCTGCTGGGAAGAGCCTTGGTTGACGATTTGTGTCATTTGAATTACAGAGGAGTCACTGTTCTGCCGTACAATTCGTCGGATACGACGCCGATCACGCTCTTGGAAAACTATGCTTGAACCGCAGTTACGTCTTCTAGAAAAGGACTGTGGGTTCTGATTCCAACTTTTGAAAACCTTTGATATGACTGCTTTTGAGAACCCAGGAAGATCTGCCGTCTTCGAAATCGAGGCACCTGCTAAACGGGCCCCAACAATAAGCCCTTTTACAAATGGTAAAATATCTGTCGTTTTCCCCCTTTTACTTCTTTCATCGCGAAAAAGACTCTTACGCCTTGCTTGTATTAGTATTCTAACCAAGTGCAACCCACGTCATAACAAAAAATATGGACACTTCATCCCTAGCTCGCATTCAAATGCAAATCTCAAAGGTTTTTAATTTATTGGTCAGTGAATAAATGTACATTTATTTTGATCAAATGTATCTCAATTTATTTGTTACTTAAAAATTTCTGGTGAAATTTAACATATTATATTTACAATTACCTGTTTAGAAACACAACAGCAGTTGGTAGTGTTACTTTTATTCTCTTCTCTAATTTCAGAAGAAATTTTGTAGGGGAGTGAAATAGAATTGCCTACTTTTTTGAAATAACGTTACAAATTTTAAGATTATTTATTCATAAACATTTCATCGCTGCTTTTACATAATATTTTTACAATAAAAGGGTAAGTTTTTTTAAATCTTCAATCAATTTAAAGTCTTCAAATAATTCATAAACCAAAATTATTTTTATTTTGTTTATATCAAATATCTTTTAGGGTAATCATTTTATTTTCAAGTAATTTTTATAAATACAGTTTTATGAAAAAACCATTTTATGCAAACTCTTGGGTCAAACAGCATTTACAAAGTTTGAAAAACAAAAATGGTCTTATTCATAACAATGAGCATACTGAAGAAAAAGATAGTACCTTCAAAGATAAATTAAAACTATATTGGTTAAAAATTTACTTAAATATCGTTTTTAGGGAAAATTACTTTGGAAATAAAAGAAGTATTGCTATTAATAAACATAAAAGAAATTTTCATAGATAGGTCATGAAATGTAAAAATAAAGCTTTATAGCAAACTAAAAAAAATCAAATTATATTTTAAAAATTTGTCTATTTTTTAGGATAAAGTCATAAAATAATAACAGAATCTGAAAAATTTGAAAAAAGAGGATCGAATTCTTCACTTTTTTCAAATTTAATGATTGAAATCAATATTCTTTAAGAGACTCAAATTCATGTTGAAATCCTCAAAATTAAAAGAATAATTCTAGACATTAAAAAGGGCAACAATAAATGTTTTGTTCTGTCCATTTCATCCTACAGAAAAAAAGAAATGTCGAAAGAGTCACCGCATCGGAAGAATGTGATGAAGGTCTCGGAAGGATCAAGTTCCTTTTTCTTTAGTTGACATTAAGAAATTTGAAAAATGAATAATGTATCATGAAATGTTGTATGAATTTCTAAATCCAATTTCTCTATTAAGATGAGCATAAACTAAAATCGTTTATCCACATTTTGGGCATGAAAGGGAATAAGAAAGATCTCTGAATGAAATACATTTCTGAAGTATTAAGAAAACGAAAACGGATCATATAATATTTATGGGATAGCTATTTATTACCTTTTGATTCTAAAAAAATTATGTAGATTTTGAAAGTGAGAAGAAAAGATTCAAGCTTGCCAACCTGGTGATAATATATTTTGTTCGATGAAATAGACACATCCGAACGATGCAAGTGAATTTTGTTTCTGTATTGAATACAACCGTGAATAATTCAATTAAACAATTAAGTGAAAAAAATCGGATGCAATTCAAAAATTTATAATTATTTTAGAAAAAGAAAAACTGTAATTTAAAAACCCAATCCAGAGAAAAGAAATATAAGCTTATGAAACTCCATCCCTGATTGGCTGATAACCGTTACTCCTGCACCTAAGGAATCAAATCAAATTCAGCCACAGAAGTAAACTGAATATCCTTCATTGTCAAGTCCATAATGCCCGTTATCAACCACAATACAACCCATATAATAGGAGGCATGTCCCGTCATCAGTAGGGAAATGGCAAGCTCCACAACATTACTTGAACTAACAGAGAATTGAAGATCAGACACAGTAGCGAACATTTCTGATCCCCATTTTCATGCCGTCCCCGTTGGAAGATGTTCGAGTAATAAAAATCGCTTGAACAAATTGATACTCGTCACATTCATGAAAACGAAATTCGGAAAGATAAAATCATTCATCGTCGTCATTTAGCCGGCAATCAAAAGGACTAATTCCTTAAGAATGCAATGGAAATTATGAAATTTCAAATTTTATTTCAACTTATTTATGTATTATTTATCAGAATCTGATATTCGATTACTTAAAAAACGTGTTATTTTTGCTTGTTTTTTAATTATTTAATACTTTTATATTTAAATTTATTTAAAATTTATTGAAAATTAATCAAAAGGTTAAATTCTATTTATTTTTTATTTATTTAGAAGAAGCAATAATATGAACGTTCCTCGTCGCTTTTATGAAATATTTCATTCATCTGCATATATTTAAAATATTCCTATTTTATATTACATACATTCTCATTTACTTTTTAAGCCCTTTTAGGAAAGATACGTTTCATTGAAAATCAGAAAAACCGATGCAAATAAAAATTGATTATTAAGTTTTAATTTCTCTTATTTAATTTTTACATCGTATAATTTATATAAAGAGAAATTTTTCGGATTACTTTTTTAATATAAAAAGTAGTTTTCGTGACGAATTTTTGAAACAAAATATAATTAGAATTTTGTCTTCTGTAAGAACGGGATTAAAGTAGTGCAGGGAGATACAAAACGTCATCCCAGCAGAATGAATATTTAAAGCAATGTAAAATAAAAGGAGTATTGCCCTGAACTAGAGAAGGATACGGCGTTTTCATACCAGTATGAACGGAACAGTAATTTCTGTTTTCCAGTATTAAAAAAATACTTGCTCACATTTGATTCACAAGGGTTTTTTTTAATAGTCCCCTTTCTTGAGAAAATATCTGGTAAATTCGGTTTCTTGATTTCTAAGCAGCTATGTTCCTGTAGAAAGTATTATAATTATTATTTTTTTAATTTTAACCCTAAAACTTTCTTTTGAAATAGAAAGAAAAATTAAATCATGGATTGAATTATTTAACTCAATTTGTGCCTAAATATTTGCTTCTAGGCTTGTTAACTCAGAAATTAATTTCAAATTCTAGCAACAATGGATTTCTTCCGATAACATCTCTATTGACAAAAACACTCCAATTCATATAATGGAATAATATTCGCAGTAAAAAAAGGGCTTTGTCGGTAGTTTTTATAAACGTTGTTTTACGTTATACTTCCACCTGAAATTTAGATGGTATAAAAAGTATATTTCAGATCAGTTTAAGAGTATATAAGTTTTATGATTGGATTTTCTTATTCAACGATTGACCATCCTGGGGCGTCATCAACAAACGACGAACCCGTCTGAGCCACGCTACTGCCCAACATTGAAGGCAGTAGCCAACATATGAAAAAACAAAATCATAGCGCTACCTAAAAATAAAGAAATCCGTAAAATAATTATTCCATATGTAATCATTTGCATGAATACAATACCTAAAAATTCAAATGTTCGTGAGGAAAAAATCAAATGAAATATCCATACCATAAATTTCAGATTCAAAGGTAGAACTTTTGTTTCTATGTTGGAAGGGGACTTCCGAACAACTCATTCAATATTTTGTTCGAAGTGAACCAGCAGTTTATATTTATATCCCTTTGCTTAAAGAATTAATTAGTCCTTTGAAGGGTTGTTGTTTCGAGATAGTCTGTAGTTGACTTGTTATATTTCAGACTGGAGTTTTGAAAATTGTCTACTAAGCTTTCTTAATTGCTTTGAATCCTGTTTATATTTTTACTTCAGATAAAGTGTCAGATTTAAATGACACTCAAAATTTAAATAAGCATTCAGCATTTCGTAATCTTTAAAAATTGTGTGATCTATCTTGTTTTATTAAATGCCGTAGCTTTCTTTCACAGTGGAACAGTGATCATTGTACATAATGGTCTGATATAACAAACTCATTATTCGAAATATCAATCATGTTTCCTTTCTTTTACTTCTTTTTAAGATTAAAATCATCGTTCCTTCTCTCCGTTATTCTTTCAGTTTCTTTTTCTGTAGATATGTTGAGCAAAATATCAAAATTGAGAGTGACTGGGCTAATTCAAAATGCTTTTTTTATAATATAAAATTAAAGAAAAGTTTAAACATTCTATTAAAAATCTGACATATATTATATGCTGAATCTCCCGGGTAAGTGCGGATCCCCAACTTAAATAAAATTGATGAAAAAAAAATATAGAAAAAAGTTGAATCCCAACAAAATTCACACTCTCTAGTACTCGGCGGTAGTCTAGTCCGAGCTCTCTCCTAGAAGCCCTCAGATTTGGAGATGAGAAGTTTTCAGTGGGTTCTCGCTTCCTGTATCGGCAGAGTAATATTATGGGGCTGAATTACGCCTACCCCTCTCACCCAGTGGCAGAACACCTGCTACGGAAACTGTTGCAATGGGGTCGGGGGTCGCCGCAACCGAAGTTCGTCGAGGCATCTCAATCATGAAAATCCGGACAGGGCTGGAGGCGATACAATTTTATACCAAAGTTTACTTTTCTTCAAAAAAAGTTGTTGTACAGTTCCGTCCCAATTTCTTTCACCGTTTAGATTTCGGTAGCATGCGTTTGTCAGACATCATGACGTAAATTCAAATGAAGATTCTCAGTTGTTGGGTTGTTTCACTTAATCTCCGCATTTTATCCAACCATCCGATTAGAGTTGAATTGAAATCATTGATATCAAAATCGTGTATGATTTCACAGCGATTGAATTCAAAGCAGAAAAGGATGGAAAGAATGTAGGAATTCTATGCATTGTTAACTATGCATTGGGTTCGTTCCGATCTCCTATATTTTCCCGAATGATGGGCTTCTTATTTAGCTTTGTCGAATAGTGAAGAAAATCCCAAATAGATTTCGCACTGTTCCTTTTTGGCAGATTTTGCCTGAAACCTCATGTTGAATCCTAAAGCCATATCACACAGAAGTTAGTTCGTCTAACAAGTTCGATTTCTGATTTATTGTCTTCGTATTCACTGACCTCGTTACAACAATCCAATTCAAATATAAGTGAACGAGCTGATATACAAAGAGTGTTATTTTTTTTCATCAATTAGATTCAAATGCTAAGGCCCATTCACATGTCAAAGTCAAATCTTTCTCGTTTAACAAATTTTCTATCTATACTGTGTGCTTGAGAAAATAAAGAAAAAATATTTAATGGGGAAAAACCGTATCACTAGAAATACAAACTATAGATAGAATAAATACATAGTGAGTTAGATTATACAGTTTTGCACACAAAAAGGTAATGGTTAAATATCTTGCTCCAATAGGAAAAAAAAATTCTTGAACTAGAAAGATTTGCTGCGAAGGTTGTTGCACTAATCACTGTAAAAGAAACTAAATTTAATAATTTATTTGAGAAAACTTACAGAGGAAAATATCTGTTTTTCTCCTTGCTATAGCTCAAATAAGATGAAAGGTGTTTTCTCTTTCTAAATTCAGTTCATTTTCAGATCAGTTAGCTTCAGCAATGTTATTTCCTTTGAATGAAAAGGCGATCAAATGCACAGGGCGACTAAAAAGTTACAAACAAGATTCTCCAAAAGGTTTTTCTCATGCTACAATTTTAAAATTGCTAAATATTATAAAGAATAAAAGTAGAAAGTTTTAGAAGGACAAGTGGCTTACCTAGATTTAAAGTCAGATTTTATGATTTACTTAATTGTTGGTTCTCAAATTCGTGTTTTTATTCAGAGACAGCAAAGTCATATATTACAGTTTAAAATAACATTTTTTTATTTGTGATTAATTAAGCTCTCACTGTTTTAAAATGTATGAATCTTTCTACATATTAATATCGCACAGCTTCTTAGTCAAGATCCTGAACGTAAATTCAGATTTGTACGAATAAAAGACACTGAAAAAAACGCATATAATTTGTTATGATTAAACTAAATAAAACTGTTTGATTTCAATAACAGAACGTTATAAGTAATAGTAATTACGTTTTAATCGTGACATATGCATCCTAAACAAAATATACATAATACCCACTTTTAAATTTTAAAAATAATAAGTTAATTTTCAATATGATGTGACCAAAGTTACAAGAAAAGATGCTGATATTACTTCAAGCAAGCAAAAAATTATCCATACTGATAAAAATATATAAAATATTTACTTCATGGAAATATTGGAACCTCTGATACGTTAAAATATATTAATACAATTTCCTTGTAAGAGATAATCAATGAATGGTCTTAAGCAGAATCATCAAACTCTGTACAATTTTTCCTGAACTTATTGGTATCTATTTATCGTTTTCATGAAGAAGTTTTGTTAGGAATCAATCCTAATGTTGTGAGAAAAGCAATGAAAATCACTCACCCGTGTCATCCGTTTACAACTGCGATGCAACGCCTCGGGAACTATGCCGAATTGTTCTGTTTTTATTTCGCAGTTCTTCACTCAAACGAAATGAACCAAAAAGGATAATCGTTGTCACCAAATGTCAAAACACCGATGGATGTGTTTCCCAATCCCTCTTGAGAAACTGGAATGTGATAGCCGATCTACCAGGAAGTGGAGGCATCGCGTTGCCTGCGAGCAAGAAAATTGCTCAACAGAGGAGGACACATTTGAAAAACTAATCCGAACGAACTAGTGCTCCCGAAATTCCTTTTACTCAAATCCACAGAACAGATAAAGAATATTCAAATGTACGAAACTATAATTTCTCATTGAAATGAATTTCTCAGAACTATATATATCTCTTATTTACTCTGAATAGTAGAAATTAGTCATTTAGTTCAATGACAGATTTCTTGACAAAATTTACAAAAGTTATTCCAGAATTTTGATCAGGCTTTATGTAGACTTTCTCTGATAGAAAAGAATAATCATACAAGTTAAAGTGTGAAATTCCGTGTGAGATATTACAACAATATATATGTAAGGGTGTGTATGTGCGCGTGCGTGCGTGAGTGTGTGTAAGATGATTGTTTAAGCCGTTCAAATTCAAGACGAAATCGCATATAGCAGGGAAGCAACGTGTATCTATAATAAAGCGACCATACTAAATTTATTGAGATAGATTACAGCACCTCTTGTTGCGAAATAAGAAAGTTACAAAGAAATCGCTCAAAAAATAAAGGTAATCAGACAAAAAGACCAATTAGAAAAATGCACTTATCGCCGTAATAAATACACAGAAAAAGTTTCATGGAGTTATCTGTAAAATTGACAGAAATAGTTGCGATTAAAATTATGAATTTTCCTGGACATAAAAAAAAAGGATTTGTCTAAAACTGCAAAATGTATCCTTAGGTAGCCCCTCCTACACACGCATGCAGATACCGAAGGTGTTTCCCCCCCAAAAAAAATTATTGCTATTTTTGTTTATTTTCTACGGGGCTTAAATTTCACTTTGCCATTTCTTAGTTGGAAAAGTGTATGAAAATTCCGGAGGATGTATTTTTCAGTTTTAGGCAAACCCTTTTATGAATCAAGGAAAGCTAATAATTTTAATTACAAACATCTCCACCAATATTACAGATAAGCCCATGGATTTTGTGTTCTTTTATTATGGTATAGTGTATATTTTTGAAATGAACTTTTCAGCAAAAATCCGGTCTTTTTTCTTTTTTTAGTTATTTTTGTGACTTCCTTATTTTGCCTGTATAAGTACTGCGGCCCATCTCAAAAATTCAACATAAATCTCTTTTCAACTACAAGTACACGTTACTCCCCTCACTATACGAGACGCCATTTTGAATTTAAAGAGTTTTAATGCCCGTTCATTCTATATATGCATCTATGTAAAACGTGATTTGAAAAACAGGCCTGTAGAGCTCCGATTCTAAACTTTGTCTAACCAATCTCGAGAGCAGCGTAATAAAACAAACAAGAAGGCAAAAATAAAGAACAGCGATTGAGAGAAAATATTCCGAATATATATATTTTTAGAAATTAATTTGTCTACTTAGCTTTTTGATTCCATGGAAATATGAATGGCCTGCTTAATGCAGAAGCTAAAATTATAGTAAAGACGGAGTTCGAGAGATTAGAAAATTATTTTTGACAGTATATTAATTAATATATATACACTGAAGTGACAAAAGTCATGGGATGACTGTTAATATCGTGTCGGCCCTCCTTTTGCCCGGCGAAATGCAACAACTCGACGTGTCACGGAGTCCACAAGTCGTTGGAAGTCTTTTGCAGGAATATTGAGCCATGCTGTCTGTATAGACGTCCATAATTGTGAAAGTGTGGATGGTGCAGGAGTTTGGGCACGAACGAAACTTTCGATGATGTCCCATAAATGCTCGATGGAATTCATATAGGGCGATCTAGGTGGCCATATCATGCGCTGGAATCGTCCGGAATGTTCTTCAAACCAATCGCGAACAGTTCTGGCCCGGTGACATGGCGCATTGTCATCCATTAAAATCCCATCGTTGTGTGGGTACGTGAAGTCCATGAATGGCTGCAAGTGATCTGCAAGCAGCTGAACATAACCATTTCCAGTCAATGATCGGTTCAGTTACACCAGAGGACCGAGTCCATGCCATGTAAAAACAGCTCACACCATTATGCAGCCACCACCAGCTTGAACAGTGCCTTGCTGACAGTTTGGATCCATGGCTTCGTAGGGTCTGCGCCACACTCGAACTCTACCATCAGCTCGTAACAACTGAAATTGTGACTCGTCTGACCACGCCACGGTTTTCCACTGCTCTAGGGACCAGTCGATATGCTCACGAGCCCAGGAGAGTCGCTGCAGGCGATGTCGTGTTGTTAGTAAAGGCACTCGAGTCGGTCTTCTGCTACCATAGCCCAAGGAAGACTGATTTCGCCGCACAGTCCTATCGGACACGTCCCTCGTACGTCCCACATTGATTCCTGCAGTTATTTGACGAAGTGTAGCGTGTCTATTAACATTGACCCTTCTACACAGACGTCGGCGGTCTCGGTCGTTAAGTGCATGTGGTCGCCCATTACTCTGTCCATGATGGGATGGGATGCCTGAAATTTCATACTCTCGGCACACTCTTGATACTGTGGATCTCGGAATGTTGAATTCACTAACGATATCCGCAATGGAATGACCCATGCGTCTAGATCCAACTAATATTCCACGTTCAAAGTCTGTTAATTCTCGTCGTGATGCCATAAATCACGAAAAACCTGTTCACATGAATAACTTGAACACAAATGAAAGCTCTGGAAAACAAACTGCGCATTTATACTTTTTCGCTGCGATACTACTGCCATCTCTATATTTGCATATTGCTATCCCATGACTTTTGTCACTTCAGTGTATACCATGAATTTATATTCTATATATGTTTTAAACCTGTGAATAATGCAAGGAAATCCGCAGTTACAACGTTCATCGGAGAGAATCGGCTTTTCGAAGAGATGTCCCGAGTAATTAGATAACTAGCTGATTCATAGCGTTTAGCTATTAGGGGAAGGGTAAATCTACTGCCGTATGAAAAACTGCGATCCTTTCATAAGAATGCAATATGCAGTCCCATTTGAATTTGACGCGACAATCAGGGATGCATTAATCAAAGTTTGGATACTAGAAAGGAGCTGATGAGGTCTTGTGTCCACAGATAGCACACTAATAACTATAAAAGGACCGGAAGACATGTATCCTCGAATCATTTGATGTATTTTAGTAATAAACAACCTTCATTTTTGATATCCATAAACCCATACTTTTTCATAAAATCAGCACCTATGACATAATGGGACACATCTATTTTTATGAAATACCGTTAAATAATCAATTCAAACCTAAAATCGAGTAATATGTATTTAACAACAAATATGCCTATAGTCGAATCAAATACTTCAAAAAGCTTTATAAATGAAAGATTGCACTTTACAGGATATTTAAGTGGCACACAGAAACAATGGCGGAGGCTATACTATCTACCAAAATATGTGTCCCAGATTTGACATTCAGAATGAGTGAACGATTCTGCTCCCTTCTTGCATCAGCAAACAAATTTGCTTGTTCTCCACAAAATTGTACGATGGAATGTGTTCGAGCTCTTTTTATCAAATTCAGAACGGTATAAACAAAATGAACGATTTCGAGGAGGAAATTGGCTACGATATTTATGACGATGGGATTTATAACGAGTCCCTTGCTGATTCTTTTGAAATTGTTTCATAGCAGTGGTTAACTCCAAAATTTCAATTTTTAGTTTAGTGAAACGTGCAGTATCAATCTTCGCTGAATTTACACTTAACCTTAAGCAAGATAATGTTGAAATTTTATCTATGTGAAGACTCAAGTTTATCAGTGTTAACCGATAAAATTTTTTGAGTTGTTAAAGAAGCCTTCTCATGATTAATTCATCTATTTTACCTAAAGACCATTCTTGCAATTTGTACAGAATTTGAGAGGATTGATTGTTATCTGACACCATACGAGAGAGCAAACTGTGTTAAAGAAAAAATTCGAAACCTACAAGTTGAACAATTAGATGATTTATTAAATGAGTATGAGGGTTCTCGCTGGTTTTGCAGCTGATAACATCCTCATCAAGAGAAACCCATGAATGATGAAATTTAATTTCCTCCTTGCAAATAACCTTTATCATAAACTGCGATTCAATTTAATGAAACTCTACATTAGTAAGCGATAAGATTGAGTATTTAAAAGTAAAACTAGCAATATCACCATTTTTTGAGGACAGAAGGACAACTCGCCAACTTTGATTCCATAATTCAAATTAAAAAGGATCTTCGCTGATGTAGAATACCAGAAACTGACAGAAATCTACACTACACGGAAATGCTTTTTTTTTACTATTAGAATGTTGATGGAAAGGAAACTAAATGAGCATTTGCTAAGATATTTTTCGTTTCTCTCCAAGATTCCGTTCAGAAAATCATATCATTTGGTTTCGGATCATTAGAGTTCCATTATAGGAAACTGTTGGCTAGAAGCTTTTCCATCTTAAATTAAGTAAATTGATTTTTCTTTGATATTTGTTCATTAATTACTGTTTGAAAAATTCTTTTTCTAGGCTTTTCAACACTAAGACGACAATTTTTAGAAGTAGGATGTATTCATACAATACGGAATCACGAGGAAATGCAGAGTCGGGGGGGATGATTTCTTCGGGCAGTATATAATGCTGAATAAGCACTGGAGTTCCCACAGTGTTTGCAAGGAAGTTTCATTTCAAGATCTGATGAAAGTTCCCTTGCAATACAGCACAGAATAGTTTGATGATGATTTCTTCATCCACCCCTGACTTCTGTGTTTATTATTTATTTGCCTCGCCGGTAGCGACAGCTTTTTGTTTCAAGAGCCTGCATTAGTATATCATTATCGATGTCTAAAAGCTATCTGCAATGGTAAGACTTTGAGTGTAATTTTAGCACTCGAGCAGCCCAACTTATTTTTGCTCTTACCTTCTTTACAACTAAAACATCAACTTTAACCAACAGCGGGGATTGGCCGCCGAAATCAATGGGATCACTTTATTCAATCGTCAAACATATCATGTCTTTTCTTACTTCTTTTAAGGCATACCAAAATAATAATATATTGTAGTTTGAGACTTATGACCCAGAATAAAAGATTTGTTCCCATTAACTGTTTACAATTAGCTTCCTATTTTTAAATTTAATCAACATTCTAGTAAAATTGCACCTCGTTTGTTTGATTATTCTTTCTAAATTAAATTGAACAAGACATTTAACTTACTTATTAAAATGCACATTTCGCTAAAATTTGAATTGAATTAAAGGCTCCAATCGGAGCGTTCCCCTACTCTGATAGAAATTTGGTATTTTACCACTATTGAATGTTCCTTATTCTATAGAGTTCAAATTTAGGGCAGGAAACTCAGTAGTTAATAAAATGGTAATGTCTCCACTGTTAAACATAATTTTCTTTTAACATCGCCATAACACACCACTCCATAAGACCAAATGGTCTAATCCTTCAGAGGGGACGCAATAATGAGAAAAGAGGGGGGACCTTTTCACGACTCTGTCAATTTTTATCTACAAAATTTGATATTTGTGTATTGTGACAATTAGACATTTGTTCATTTATTGACATGAATAATCTTGATTATAATCGCGAACTTAAGGTCGTTTCATCTTAATTAAAATTTGTTAATTTAGTGAAGCATATTTTTGTGTTTTGATAAGAAATATACACCGAAAGGTGCAGGAATAAGGACACCATTTGAATTCTTGAAATAATAACAATTATTCTTAGTAATTCTTAGAAATAATAACTTGTTTTCAATTTTTTGTTTAAAATTAGATTACTTTGATTCCATTTACACGGTCGAACTAGCTGCGATAAATTTTAAGGCAAACTTGTTTAAGAATGACGAAGTAAAAAAAATTGATTTCCTCTTATCTATTGAAGTATTAAAACAATTTAGAATTAAATCTAAATATTTAAATTTTGAGCATAATATTTTTAAAGCCAAGGATCTGGTCAGTTTTACCTTAATGGAGGCTCATAGCGATAATAAGTTCCCAGATCAGTCAACATGTTAAAGACGCAACTACTATTACAGCTCTTCTTTCATATTATTTCGTAAAATATAAATACCAAACAGAATGTTGCAATGTTTTGGAAGATATTTTTATTTGTTTCTTCTAACGTTTATCCGTTAATGGTTTTTATCTTAATCCGTTATCCTTCTAAAATTTTTATAAACGTAGTATTTATTTTATTGCCAATCATGGTCACTTTCCATATTTTTTGCAAAAGGAATTTTAAATGCAAACACTTAGAATTCTTTCGTTTTTTCAGGCACATATGTAAATAAAAATTTTGAAAATCATGACTCGTCTGAGTTCATTGTTCTTTATCATAGCAACGTTTAATAATGCCCAAACCATGTGTACCGAGTTCACCAGGAGCGATTTTTGTAAGACTTTTTATTTGCTTATTTTTTATATTGAGTATTCTCTATTCTATTTCCCATCTGCTAGGGTTTTTTTTTCAGTTACAAATATTATTGGACTTAAATAATATTTGTAAATGTAAGGTTGCTTTACTTTGTAAGCCGAAGCTATCTCTCTTGTATGTAACTGTAAATAATTTGTAACTTATCTTTATTGAAGATATTTCATTTCTATTTTAAAGATTTAATTTCTCTTTTCGAATTTTAGTTTTACTGTATTTTCCCCGTGATTCCAATCATAGTTCCAGTTGTATTTACTTTGTAATATCACTGTTTTAGATACTCTATAATGATGTATTATTTGTGTCAATATTGATATATATATGGTTTCCTTAAACAATGATTTTGTATTGTCAACATTTTTTTAAAAATATCTTGCTTACTTGTATAATAATATTAATCCAGGCAAGTGTATTGCATATGCTTACCTTAGCAGCGTCTAGCAGCCTTTGGGGCCAACTAGTTCGCCGGAATCAGTGCTTTCAAAAATATTCAATTAAATATTTTATGTCACTTGGTCTCTTGATAGCTTCTTCAGCAAAATAGTTTAAGCTTCAGATTTCGATAGTCATTTAGTTCATATTATTATTGAATCCTTAAGCCTTTTTGTTCAATATAATTTATATCTCTCTCGCTTTCTATCAACTCCTGTCAAATTTCAATTTTCAAGTGAAATGGAAATGAGTAAACTTTAGTCAATACAAAAATATTTCTTGCTGAATCAAAGCACGTTTCTGTTTTTTTTTAAATATCTGTACTGAAAACGAAATCGTACGACAATATTTATATCTATTACTGAATTCTTTTCATTATTTATGCAATGCTTCGAAGAATTATTAATTCTCTGATTTCTAATAATATTCAATTTTTAGTTTTACTTACAAAAGAATTTAAATGACGTAAATAATAACATTTTACGTAATGTATTGGTTCAAAAGAATCATATTCTGCAAAATATTCTTTACACTCAAACTTTAAAAAATAAATAAAAATTTAATGTATTTCTAACTTTTGAAATTCAGTCTGACCAAATTATGAAATTTTGCATATTGCAATTTCAGAACAATCAACATTTATATAACCTTAAGCCAATCAACCTTAAAGAAACTCTAGGCTCTGATTAGCGTCTTGCGGTTTTATGAGACAGTAATATTCAATTTTTCATAATTCCCTCAATTTTAGTAGAACTAAATTGGACCTTTATATTTTTTTTAAGCGATTCACCTTTGGTGGCTAGTTTGTCCATTTTGAATATTGGTTATATTTGATTTTCTTTTAAGAGAGTAGATCTAAAGTCATGTTCATGATTCCACCAAATCATCAGAAATTAGAGTAGCGCTATTTTAATTGCTTTTTACATATGCTCTGTTTATTGTGTACATAAGCCATCTAATGGATATCAGACCTGTAATATCATGAAACCATTAAAAATTTAAAGGCCTTGTTCCTTTACCTTCTAAATTTCGCTATATTGTAACATCATTTTATTATTCGTCTTATAAACTGCACAAATATTAAACAGAAACCTGGTTTTTTGGTTTTCAACAATCCAAAAAATTTAGCAATCAGAAAGCTGCTGAAACATCGAAAACAGTTTGAACTTCCGAGCAATGATGCAATCTGTTGTTGGAAATTATCTAAAAATTATTATTTAAAAAGTTGTAGAAATTCAGCAAAAAAATTTAATAAATTGCCACCAAATGAAAAACTATTTTTTAAAAATTTGAAACTTTATAAAATTTACATTTGCTTTTCTGCAATAATATTTTCAGACCATATCGTGAGGAAACGCCAAAATTCAGCCTAATTTTTACTAATCAAAATTTTAATTGAAATTTCCAAAAAATCGCCCCGAGGTGTAAATGTGTGTGTGTGTGTGTGTGTGTGTGTGTGTGTGTGTGTGTGTGTGTGT
>JAOUZG010015107.1:41408-63009 GCA_026289955.1 Argiope argentata | reverse complement strand
TGTGTGTGTGTGTGTGTGTGTGTGTGTGTGTGTGTGTGTGTGTGTGTTTTAAATGGATGGTTTCTACTAGTTTCAGCAAACATGTTTGTGTCTGTATTACAGCATTTATTAACTTGTGAAATTTCCAAATTGAGGAGCGATGCACATCTTTTGTTGCTGGGTTTAAACACGGCAGCTGCTCTGTCGATGATTCCGCCAGCCATGAAACGATCAAAACCTTCGAATCGTCATGAGTTCTGGCTATGACTATTAATTGCCGATCTGAGCAACTAGTCGTAGGCTTCACAAAAGCTTCCAGAAAAATCATCGAGTTGCAATGGAAATCTTCGTGCATCATCGAAGAGCCTTTAACCTTTTTTAATTTTCTGAACATTCTTTTATTATTCTCTTAAGTGATGTTCTTTCGATTTTCGGTGCATATTGCCGCCATTTCAAGCACTGCCCTGATATATAAATCCTTGTCGCTTGGGCACGCGTGACTCCTCTGATCAAGTTTATCCCCTTGCTGCTCAAACAATCGGCATTTAAGCCCTTAAAATCGAAATAACTTCATTTATTTCTGTTCCTTCTTTTGCAAGGGTCCCAAATTAGTTTTTCCATAGTGCAGGAGGGAATATATGCTGGTATATTAAAGGCTCATAAATTGAGATTGAAAATTCCCATTTCTTACATCTGAAAATAAAACAGAAATAATAAAAAGTACTGGAGTCTCTCTAAACTGCAGGATTATAGGATTTTATAAGGCCAAAATAACATTAATTATGGTATTAAGTTTAAACTATAATTAATATAGTTTACATATGTTTAGTAGTGTTAGTTTTATAATTACAGTTAGGTTTCATTGCGCTATATTAAAAAACTTTTGCCCAATCATGATTTATTATAGCATCGCCAATCATAGCATAGATTTTGCATGATACAATATTTTACATCAATACATTCATTTGATCAAACTCTCTTTGAGAGAAAATTGAACCATACTTTTACTAAGTTCCTCAAAGGTCGCTGATCCTATTGTAAAAGCCCAATGGTTATATGTACATATTTTTTTTCGGCGAGGAGTTGCTTTTATCAGCCAAAAATAAATTTTATCTAATAACCTCTCCAGTCGATCCTTTGGTTCGACTATTTCAGTGTCAATTTAAAAAATCAAGGAAGATCTCATAATCATAAAATTATCCATTATATGATTATTCCCTAAATGTATCTTAATTTATTCTTAATTTATGCCATTTACAGTAGTATTTCTTTTCCTTGCCTCCATTCTATTTATACAGAAAGCCCTTCAATTCGATTCACCATTAGATAATGCCTTCGTGACAAGACTCGGGCTTGAAAATTTATCTGCAGTGATGGACTGTTTTAGTAATGCACTTTCATTTTACTATGCATCTAGTTAATGAGCATTTTCGATTATTTCAGCATAAGTTAAATTTCTGGCAACTTCGATTTTTTAAAATTATTTCATTAGCTGTTTGTCATTTTCTACATAGTTATATTTAATCCTTCTATTATAATTAATTTGCGATATTTTTTACTAGTCTAGGGAATCCGACAGTCTTGTACTCATTTCCTGTTTCTTTTTTTTCATTGCATTTGGTTTTCATTCATGTAAGTTTTGATTAATATACCATGAATATATTTACAAGGAATTGCATATAGTTAGTAATTCCTTCTCTCATCTCCTCCTCCTATCCAAAGGCATTCATAATACTGTTACAATCGGGCAAACGCTCGCCAGAGGTGAAAACGTTCGCGGCGCGTCACAAGGCGTTCCACGCCAGCCGAGTTGACTTGGCGGGAGGAATATTCTGGTAACCCCGAGAGAATTCTGGCTGCGCCGAGGTTCTTCTCCCTGATTGCGGAAACCTCTCCATGCTTTCGCCCGACTATATAAGAGGCGGGTTGCCTCTTCCTGGCAGAGGATCACTCTTTGAGAAGAGAAGCGTTTCGCTTACTTGTAGCTTTTCGCTTGTTATTAGTGAGCTGTGTTTGCGTTTGCTGTTAACGCTGTGTTATTGAGCTAGCTGTGATTGACTGTTGCTGTGCTATACTATAGCTGTTTTGCAAACCGTGTTTATTGTGCGTAAGACTTGCATTTACGCTGTAAGTGACTGATTATTGCTGAATTGTGTTTTCTGAAGTTTTACTTTTTCAAGTCCTCCTGTATATACCTGTAAATAGCTGTAAATAAATTTGTTTGTGCTGTCCTCATCTAAAGTCCATTCAATCCGAACCCGATACGTTAAAAACGTAACAATACATTCATCTCTATACAGGCACGGAATAGTGTTTATTACCATAAACCTGAATAAAGCCAAGTTTCAAAAAAAATTCTGATTGGTCTAATGATATATTGACTCATTGTAATAAATGAAATAAAATAGGCTAGTGCAAAATTATTAATAATTTTTTAATTGGCTGACACTACTCTTGGAAATATAACTTCTTCTTTTTTTTCAATTGGTTTACTGTATGTATAGTCATTGAAAAAAAAGACCCCCTCCCAATTTATTCTGCTGCCGATCACTGAATATGAAAACAAGCATCATTTAAAAGCTATTAACACATACTAAAAGATGATATCTCTACAGTATTCACAAGAGATTGTCTACATATTTAAAATTATTTAAAGTACGGAATTTCCTACTTCAACATCTTGTTTTGGTGTCATGAATAGATTCCTTGTGAAAAAATTGCCCAGAATGTACATTTTGATTAATATTCCATGGTTTCATCGGAAGATATTTGACATTTTCTATTATGAGGCCATTTCCATGTTTAGATGAGTAAGGTTGACACGTTCTCTTGATGTCGGTAATCGAGTGTTTTACTTTTGTGATATTTTAAAAGCCTCTTTAGAGTTTTAATATAACAGTTAAAATCAGTTTTTACTTCATGCAATATGAAATACTTAGAGTGGAAAGTTTTCAGAGAAGTATGGTCATTTCCTTTAAAGAAGTATTCAATGGTATTGAAAATCTTACACAAATTGCATTTCAATCGGAATCGCCATTACGCAAAAAGCATTGAAATAGAAAGATTTGTTACATGAGTAAAATAAATAAAACGGAATAAGCGAATGCTTTTTTAATTTCTCAACAATTCATTATGTGAAGACACGTATACGCGACATACATTTGTTACAGGTGTGGAACACAATTTATGGATCATTCAGAATGTTCATTCATTTATTCTACAGAATTTTAATTTTCATTATTGTTGCACTTTTTTATGCTATTATTCTTCCCCAATTTTACCACCTTTTTTATGAACAGAAATTTAAAAGCAGATATAGTTAGAGGAATGATTTTACATAAGTATTAAATGCATTATTTTATAGAACTATATTTGCATCATTATGAAAATAATTATTCCGTAGAAAGTCTTTAAGAAACATCTAGTTAAACAGTTGAAAATTTATTTTTCAATATCTAATTTTTGAGCAATAGGTACTGTAATGACTTGATCCTGGTCGATCAAATAAGATGGTAGCGTCAAAACATAAAGGATTTATCTGCAGTTTTATACAATAACAAAACAACAGCAACGCGTCCTCTAGGTTATTATACTGGGAAATATTTTCATCAGGATTAAAATTTCCACAATTAATACAAGAACCAACGGGCTGTTTAGCGAATCCGGCTACTTCGTGTAGCCCATGAAATCTACGAGATATAACCGGTAGATTTTTAATCCAACTCGAGATCACGTGGTATCTCCTCAACTCTCCAGCTCAGCTCCCTCGTCATCGTATCAGCTCTCGCCCAGTCTCTGGCCAGATCAGCTGGTCTCCCTTCCTCCCAAAACCTTCCGTTTTAGCCTTGATCAAACTCCGCCTCTCAGGTTCGCATTGGCGTGCTGGAAATGCCGATCATAAAATAATTTTACAGAAATATTCCCAATGGTGAGAATATTTTCTACTACTTCAATCTTCACAATAGGCAAAATATTCTCATATGGAGGGTTCAGTACTTCTGTCTTCAAAGGGTCGTAAACCGCATATGTTGTTCATTATCGGAACTTTATCCCAGTTTGGGTGGTCCATAGAAGAAATAGTCACATCTGGGGGTTTGACACAGTTCCATTCTTCAAAGGATCGCAATCGCATGTGTTCACCATTATCTGACTCCCTTCAAGCCCAAAGTGTAACATCACAGTGGGAGAAACACAATGCGCAACAAAGGAAGAATCCCCTCACAGCTGGCCAGAAGTAACAATGGTCGCACATGTGTCTCTTGAAAAGGAGACAATGTTACGACTTCTTTACAGTGCGTAATTTTTATAAGTTTAAAACTATTTATAAGAGGATGAAAGAATAACGTTTTAATGCACTTGAACAGAATTTTTCGACAAATTGCGATTATTCATATAATTGAGGACAAATAAAAAATGATCCCATGTATTTTATAAAATAGTCAATTACGATCTCTTTTCTTCCTTGAAAGTATCGATTTAAAAAATAAAACATTAACTTAAAAATGAATTTTATTTAAAATTTTGTGTAATATTAAAAAAAAATTTCTTTTACTGATTACGGGTAATTTTTATAAAACATTATTTTTCAAGAAGATTATTTATTTTGATACTCAAGTAAGCTAAAGATTGTTGTCTTAGAATTTTGTTTGACCGCTTCTACCTTTCATTTAAATACTGCAAAACTGAATAATTTAGTTAACTAAAATAATGTTAAACTAAAATATCTATCAATAGTACGTGAATCTTTAAAAGTATTTCAAATGATTCGTTTTCACATTCGAGGGAAGACGCATGAGGGATAGACGCAAGATATATTTTGCATCCAAACATCAATATTAAATGAGTTACCTCACAATGTATTGAGGCCTGATTTTTTTATTACTTTTATGATGATATGCTATATTATAATAATTATGATTATGGTAGATTTATTTCATGAATTCTAACATTTTTTTGAGAAAAATTTAGTGCATAAACAATAAATTGAATGAAACTCAGATTATTTTTTCTTGCTACAGAATATGGAGTTCGGTATGCATCAATTGGAAAGAGTAGGAGAAGAAATTTTGCACTCCTCCATAAAAAATTTCCTCGTCCTTCGATTTATGCGCAAATTAAATGGATACCATTAAAAAATTTTTAAACCTATAATTTTAAAAAATTTTCACTCATTAAAAATTACTTTTTAATGATAAATGAGTGTAAAGTTTGTAAAATACCTTATATATTCATAGAAAAAGGAATTGAGATTGATATATTATTTTTTTAAGATATGAAGAAAAAAGTTTTTAAAAAAATTTCAGCATTAAAAGATAAAAATTTTAGTAACTTATAATTTCTAAAAGAATAGACCTAGACTAATGAAATTGGATTTCTAAAAAGAACTTGAGATGTAGTTTTGAAATCTGATGAGAAAAATGGCTATTGAACTTTTTAAAGTTTGCTATTGTGTAAATATATTATTAGCTACTTATGAAATTTTTAATTCAAAAATCTTTCAAAGTACGCTTATTGTTTTCAAGGGATTTCTTTCTTATGACTGTATGACGAACGATGCCGGAATAAAGTTGGAGGGTTCCTACTCTTTCTGCAACTGTACATAAATTTGAACTACACATGAAAATTGCATGGCTCGATGCAGTTAATATAAAGAAAATCAAACAAAAGTTGAGGTACCTATTATTCCCAGAAATTCATTTAAAACTGTTAAAATTTTCCGTTTGTTATTTTTCTTAATTAACTATATTTTTCTGCTTTTAAAGGAAATTGTAGAATAATAATAATAATAATAGAGCCACAGTTAAGACAAAAAATTCAAAAAATACTTACTCGATAATAAATTCTTAATTTTATAACAAGTAATAGTTCTGAAAGAACTGTTTATCTTTATTTTAATCGCTATTACAATGATACATGTTTCTTTAGATATATCAATTCTTAACTTATTTTGGAAACCAAGTTTCCATTCTTCTGAATTGATTTGTTGATTGATTTTTCACTCACTATGCGCAATGTTATATTTTTGTTCGTATGATTCGGAATTACAAAATATGCAAACTCAATTATTTTCCTTAGCAAAGAATTGAACCCTAGCAAAGATGTATTGTTTAGTTTAGTTTAGTTATATTGACGCCCCGTTGTTGCAACTCTAGGGCTATTTTTTGGAACAGACCTCGTCCATTTGAACAGCGGACAGAAGAATAGGACGGCATCTGAGATGGTGCTCCCTCTCCACACCACACCAGTGAGAGGGCTTCTGGCCGTGCCACTGACCCCCTGACGAGGCGGCTCTTCGGTTGACGAGACGAGATCTGACCACTAGGCCTCCTCGGGCCGCTCCGGTTGAAAGAGGAATCCAAACAACGTTGATTACAAAATCAGTAAAAACATAATGAATATAATAAAATGTTTATTGTGGCAATTAAATTGATTTTCGTTATAGGATGAGGTGAAAAAATATATCATTTCAAAGGCATTTCTTAAAATTTTATTTATCATGATAGTTCATTAATTTGAAGTGAAAATACAATTGATATATTTTACCATTAAAAATCATTACATTGAGCTTATTGTATTATCTTAATATTTTAAAGGAAATTCTATGAACTGCAAATTTATCTCGATTCATCAGTAAGTAAGGACATATTTTTTGTAAAAAATAAAGCTATTAGCTTAAATTATAATATAATTTTTCCGATTCATTTTGCTTGCAAGTGAAAATAGAACACTGTTTTGTAGCTCCTAAAAATAAAAATTTTGGTTTTTTTTTATGGCTAACTTCAAAATATTTCTCAATTTAACATTTTCCGACCCATTCAGAGCAGAAACTGCGTAATTTGTAATGCTTGACTTTTGAAATTTATTTGAAAAAATCTAAAACATCCCAAAGATATAAAACATTTTTTGATGTAAGGAGGAAAGGGCGAATTTTTTAAAAATGTCTTTCATACATCATAATGCTATAAAATTAGTTCCGCTTTTATCAGTTTTTAGAATTTCTGTGTGAGCCTGACAGGCGAAAGACGCAATCCGAAGGCTGGGAAATGAGACGGTGAGAAAGCATTTTAAACTTACATAGTTTCAGAAAGAAATTTACTGATACAGTTTGAGCTTTCATTCGGCACCTAATAAAAGAATCGCCGAGGGAAAATAAATAGTTTTCTCCACTTTGAAGTTAAAGCAAAGCCGGAATTCAAGCGAGAACACACACACACACATAGATGCTGATAACATGCTTATTAAGGACTGCTACCCTTTCTTTATGTTTAAAAGAAAGTGGTGTTGCTCATGCATGCACAAAATGTGAGTAGGGTATTGAATGCAGTTTCAGGGGGAAATTTATAATAATTCTCACATTTCATATATAGCCTCAAATCCCCCAGCATTCTATACAATCTAGGTATTATTCTATAAGACCCCGGCCTTCTCTACATAGCCGACGACATACACGTACTAAAATTCCGTAAAAAAAATGTAATTAGATATCTAACATTTGCTAGTGTGAAATTCAATAAACGCAACATGGAGCGCATTATTTCTTAAAATACACGGTGCTCTTTAATTATGTAAAATCCGAACAAGTTTTTAAAAACTTTATTTTCATATATTTTCGTGGAACGATTTTATTCCAGATATATTAAAAAGCTGTAAAGAGTCTGAAACAAGAATTAAAAAAAAATTGTTATCCCCGAAATGTGAATTAAATAAACGAAGCATTATTCTAAAGATGAAACTATAGTAATATCGTTTATATTATGATAAATTTTATTTAGCGACTGAAGCATATATTATGTATTTTTAATATGTTACTATGAATCATAATTTTCACATTTCAAATAATAATTTGATTTAGGCAAAAATAAAATGATTTTTGCAAAATAAATAAAATAAAATAAATACCTATTCGGAAGGGACACCATCTACCTGCTAATTATTTGGAAAAGAAATATAGACAAAGGAAAACTTGCTTTGAACAAACTAGAGGGCGCCACGTCATAGTCAGGTTTTCGTTCTAGATATGAGCTAGCAACTAGTCAAGTTATTGGTTGAGAACTCAGAAGCGGTTATTACGTAACTTATATCAAAAAGTCACAAATACGAGTGATCAATACTTTTCAAAAAGGGATGTGATTCAAATCATTAACACGTTCTTACTGGTTGATATTTCGGCTTCAGGTCATGGATAACGATCGGGAGTAACAATCGATACGATCTGTCCAATGGATGCTCTCGAACCAAATTTCAGTTATGCATTGGGAAAATCCTTTACCCACTAATGCTCTTTCCAGGAACAAAACTCTCACTAATAGTTGTGGCTGGCGGCGAGACCTATTGATCACAAACAAAGAGCCTCCTATTTCACAAAGAGTCAACTCTCCCCATCGCTCGAAGCTATACGCGGCTTGTCTCATTGTACAAAAACAAGATTTCTTTCGCATTTATCTTCACAGAAAAATATTCATTTGTGTGGTTAAACATGTTTCTGTAGATATTCAATGCTTTAAACAAATTTCATATGGGTTTATATCCATTCTTAACTGGATATAAACACCATAATTACTAAATTTCCACAACTAATGATTTGATATTCGTATAATTAAATTTTATCTGCCTTGTTAGCATGAGAATTTCGCTGCTCCGAAGGATTTCCCAGTTTTTATAAACAGAATTATGGCTTATTTTCAAGCTCTTTTAAAAATAAAAGGAATATTTAAAACTAATTGCCAATGATAAATTTCTCTTCATTAATTTATAAAAACATTTTGGGAAAGATGCCCAAAATTTCTTGCAGATTTAAATACTTTTTTTAATTTTATAATAGAGAATATAAAGGCTCTCCTCCCGCATATATCAATACATTTGTTTAGATATCATCAATGTTATGATTGGCAATGAAGTAAAGAAAAAACTGCTTCCTGTGTTAAAATTTCGTGTATTTTAGAATTTATCGGGAAATAATTTTTAATGTTCTCATTTAAATTTATTTACTCTTTTGGCTTTAAACTAATTTTTTTAAATATTTTTAATTGAAAAGAATTTAAATAATAATAATAAAAATATAATTTCTTCTGCTTTATTTTTCTCTTTTCTACAAAGTGTTTCGAAGGTATATAAAACAAAACTGACATCATTCGACTCAAAAATGTAATCTCATAAATTTGCAAAAATGTTATTTCAAGAAAATATCATTAATGTATACTGAGTCTCGTTCAATCTGAACTTAAGGTTTTAACCCTTTGACGTACGAATTTGTTTTACTTAAATTGTTAGTTTAATTAGATGGCGCATACTATCTTATATATATATATTGTTATCTTGATCCTTATAATAATATAATGAGCATTTGAGATGTTGAAGCATTTTTAGGTGATTTTTGCATTTTTAAATGCTTAATTCTGCTCACTCAGCTGCAGGTTTCAAACTGAAAATTCTATAATTCGATGCGCGTGTTAGACACGGCATTGCAAAGGGGTTAAAAAATCGAATGGAAATGTCTGAAAGTAAAGGAAGATAAATTTCTGAAAAAGAGTTGCAACCAGCCTTTCGATTGTCAATCATGAGTATTCTATATTCTATTGTATACACATTATTTGTAGTGAAATTATATTTTATCTTTTTAGACAAAGTTTTGTTAAAACAAATGCACAGAAACTATATCAAAAATAATAAATTTCATTAATTATAAAATATTGATTATCAAAACTAAATACCTTCAAATTAACATTCTTACATATTCAAATAAATTCTGCATTTAAGAAAAATCTCAATTGTAACATTTTTTACCATTTTTTAGAGAAAATGTTTTTTTTAATCGGTTTCGTGTAGCAAGGATAGGACTTGAATATGTTTTTTTCTACACCACTCTTTCTGATATTTGCTGTTTTATTTTGTTTTCGGCTTATTGCATCTTTAAAAGTTTTAATTTTATATTTAAAAAACTGTAAGCAGATTAATTTTATTTTATTATTCCCTAAATTTTAAAATGGTAATTTTTTAAGAATCTCTTTTGAAAACCGACGATGAATATATAATGAAGTTTACTGAAAATGTGTTTAAATGACATTTGGATGGACACTAGGGATTTTTTATATTTGCTTGAAAATTCTATTTCAGTTAGTGATATCAGTTATTTTGTCGCTTATTGTATAATATCATTTTTTATAATTTGAATTTTAATGCATTTGTACATGTTATAAGTCACACTAAGTTATTATTTTAATGTAAATTCAAATTATTATCTTCTTTATTTTTATGAACACGAAAAATATATACATTCACTTAATGATAATATAGCAGGAAGTTTAACCCATAGAAAAATTGTAAAAATAAATTGAAAGATTTTAATTTAGTAAAAATTTTATTTTTCTGGAGGTTATGAGAAGCAAACCTAGTATTCGCAACATTTTAGTGAACACTATGAAGAAATGTGATATGATAATGTCAGAATAAATAATTAAGATTTTAATTCCTTAATTGTAATAAAATATTCTAACAATACAGTTTTTTCAATGCTATGAAATCACCAGTATTAATTATTCTTAAAAATACACACACACAATTAATAACAGAACAAGAAATAAATTCACCCCATATAAAATTTATGCAAATATATACATTTTTTTTTGTTTCAGTAATTAAATCTTTCTACCTAATTTCGAGAAATTATTTTACAATTATATGTAATACAAATGTTTTAATGAGTTTAAGCATTTTTTGAAATTCAAAAGTTTGAACAGCTAGAGCCTCATCAAAGCACAGATTATAAATATTTGTTTTTTAAGCAACTTTTTTGCAGTGTTATATGAAACAAGTGAAAAACGATTTCCAATTCCCATACAGAATTGCTACGTTTTGAAATTATAAGCAATTTGAATTTTTCTCAGAAAATGAAAAAAGAAGGATCTATTCTTCTCGTAAAGCGAAAATTCGACGCTATAAGCAACAGCGACACTTTTCCGGGTGGATGGGAATTAATTAGGGAAATTTTCTGTTGAGCAGAAAATCTCTAGGAGAGGAAAACAATATCTTTACCAAATTTGTGACACTTAAAAGTTATAAACAATGTAGGGAATGGAGAAATTCAATTTTAAAAGAATCTCCTTTCAGAACAATGCATAAATATATTACGTCATTCATCCTTAAAGATTATATTTAAAACAGACATTTTAGAAAAAAAAAGTTTGCATTTAAAAAAAATATTTTTAAGAATACAAAAAGCCTATAAAATGAATATAAAATTATTTATGCTTAGAAAAATCCATTCATCTAATGATTGTTTCTAATTGTATACAATGAATGGATGGTTTCTTTTACAACGATCTTTGAAATCACACTCCATAGAACTATTTATTTTGTATGAGAAATCTATAAAAAATAAAATAAAAAATTCAAAATATGTTGAACAAAAAAGAATATGACTTCCTTGTTGTATAATGCGCAAAAAATTACCAAATTAAAAAAAAGAATTTATTTAAAAAATTATTAATTAAAAATTTACTTTTCTCCAGTTAACGGACTATGAAACACTAAACAATGCTTCGTTATCAAAAACAGCAGAAATGAGAGAATGATCGAAAGCAATTTCAAAGTCAAGTAAAATGAATCGCAATATTGTATTGATATCTCAGTAATGATAATTTTACCTTGAAATACTGAAAAAGGTATTGAATAATAAAAAAAAAATATTTTATTCATAATTCTTAAAAATTAATACAAGATGGTGTATTTTTTAATAAATGTACCAAAAAGTCATTGAAGAAGTCAGTCGACTTCAATTTTAGGTACGATATTAATGTAAAATCTTTGTTGTCTATCGACAGATATGTTATAAGTGGAAGATTAATAAAAAGAGTAGCGGATTCCTTTCAACCTAAAATCGCAATCGTATTGACACTATGCTAGCTGAAAACGGCCTGAGCCGACAGCTCTGAAAGAAAAGAAAAGCATTGGCTGATCCCCGACCCTCCCGGGGAAGGAAAGGAAATCCTAGAAGCACAAAGCATTCTTACATTTTGTCCTCAGGGCTCCTTCTTCTTAACGGGAATAAAGATAAAAGAAGAAATCTGTGAATGGACCGGTTATTCTTGGAATTATCGTAAAATTAAATTGCATATTACTGAATTATATCGGAGCGTTTACTTCTCACTTTCCAGTGACTTCACTGGAAAGAGAAGTCACCGGTCCTCTCACTGATTGCTACTTTGACTTTCCAATACTCGCATTTGATATTGTGCTATTCTATAAAAATCCTTTTTAACTGTAATATAAGTAACAATAATATAAGTTCCTAATCGCATGCAATTTTGTTCACTTCACTGGAGCCATCTACTGATAGAATTTAGAACTTAAGTAAACATTTTAAAGAAATGACATTTATTTTTAATTCAACTTTTTCAGAAAATGTTTTAATCCGATAAATAAATAAATAGTATTGGGGAAAAAATTAAAAAAGTAAGCTGAAATAAATAAATTAATTCAACCAAGCATTTTATAAAGCATTAAGTATTAATTTTAATTAATAAATTTTAAATTTAATACTAATGAATAATTTTAATTAATAATATGATTGAAATAGCAGTTATTTGAAACAAATATTTAAAAACAGCAATATCAAAATTATTCGTTTTTCAAAAAAAAAGGTAGATTATGCATTTCTAATGCGTTCACAGAGTTCAATGGTCCAATCATATTTCTCCTAAAAAGAATACTTTATTTCAATAGGAAATTTTGCAAAATCATTCTGAAATCGAAAATGAAACTCTCAAATTCTTCTACTGCTCTTAAGTTCCCGTTCTTTATTCATAACGTTAGTTAAGTTATGTAACTCTCTTTTCATTAATTTGTTCTTGGGGATTTAAGGGTTAAGCTTTTCTAGCCTTTTAGTTTCTGAAATTCTTTTAAATGGAAGTTCATCATATTTTAATTTCGTTTAGAATATTCTGAAGATTGTTTTGATGGCGTAATATGCTATATGATTCTTTCCATCGGCTTTCCTTTTCAAAAAATGCGGAATAAAATATTTTTGTCTTAGGGGATAACAGAAATTATAATTCAGTAAGCAAAGAGAAATTGTGCTGCAAGGGATGTTCTACAAAAAAAGTCAGTATTATTAAATTTTAATTAACATTATATCTTAAGGTATTATCTTTTTCGATTAATTGCAATTATTAAGTGGTTTTGTGTGTTTCTGTATCGTTTTCAAATGTTCATTCGTTGTAGGGATTCAATGCCCACGAAGTGCATATTATGTTTCTTTTGATACATCTTCAAGTGAGGTCCATGAAAATAATACAATGCATAGTCACATTCTCACTGAAAATGTTTCTGGGATATCTTCACGAGTAATATGAAAAATAGAAAATTTTTACTTATATCTATTTTAGATTTTGAATAATTAGCACAAAAAAATATCTTCAAAAGTCCTTAGTATATCTACAAATATCTAAATTTTGGGAGCACGACTTTCCAGGTTTTTCATTTAACAGGCAAAGCGATTTTGCTTAAAAACTAGCTAGAATTTCAATTTTATTTATCTAAATCCTTTAACACGTTTTTTGGAAGTGCTTCTGTTCTCTTTAGCGACATAATTTATTATTACTCAGAAAAATAAATATTTTAAGCCTGATGTCATTTTTCTTTCAGAAATCCATAATTTAACAATGTCAAGATTTTTTAATATTATGGTAATGAGCATGCTCTTCAAAAGGGCGTACCGGTCTGCAGGGCCAGCCATCTAAGGGGTGCTATTAAGGGGGACCCAACATGATCAAAAAATAAAATAATGTTTTGAACAACAATAACGGGTTGGGAAGAAGAGAAAAAGAAATTTAACTGGAATAATCGACATATTTGTAAATACATTAAGTTTAAAGATATATTGTAGTTTATTACCAGGGTGCAGCATATGGTAAATAAATGTGTGGTCATTTACCTCGCCAGCTAAATTAAGTAGAATGTAAATTTTTGAAAATTCATACAATAAAATCTCTAATATTATAAGATCTAATCATATCAGTGTTGTTAGATGAAATCCTGTTCATGCGAAGGAAATACATCTGTAGGTGTCAAAAAAATTAGCAAGAAAGAAAAAGGAAGAAAAGTTAAATTTTAAGAAATTTTGAGTATTTTATGTTCTTGTCTCTTAAGTAACTCTGATAATGAAGTTTCTTCAACTTCAGAAATTACAATTCCTGTTTCAACTAAACATATTATACAACGAAAATCAGAAAACTGAAATCCGTTGAAAAATTTCATGTTTATACAAATATGATAGAATCAGAAAATAACGATGCGGACAATTTGATTTGGACGCAGGAAATTCTACAACGAAGTTTGCACTCTAACAAGTCGTACATGTCCGGTTCTATCTGGTATGATTTCAGTGATACAACATAAAGGGCAGACAATCCTCTTTTTATTATCTACTCCCGCCATAACATTTTCACCAACAGTAACTGTACATTTTCTTGATTTTTTTTTATTTCTCCGCTGAATAAACACACCTCGATACTCCGATCTGAAACGGTTTCTTGATTCTTTAAGTACTGCCTGTCTATCTCTTGCTCACAGAATTTTGCTCTAGAGCATCTACATCAGGAAGATTGCATTTATAAGCGTCTCGTATGAACAATGACGGAGAAATTGTTTTTATAGTCCTTAGTTGATTACCCCGCTCTCGATATACCAAAACAGTTATCATTTCCTCATAATTAAGACGTGCCTGTCCTAACGTTTTTTTCAAAAGATCTTTTAAAATTCTAATTACTCTCTCTCACCATCCACCCCACCAAGCAGCAGTTGGAAGATTAAACTTCCATTCAATATAGTTATGGATCCATAATTTTGGATATGGTCCCAATCCTGTGGTTTTAAAAAATTGGCTGTTCCAACAAAATTGAAACCATTATCGCAGTATATCGTTGTGAATCTTTCTCTGTGGGAAACAAACCTTCTAAAGGCTATTAAAAAAGCATCGGTCTGTGCAGAAGTAATCAGCTCGAATTGAACTTCTCAGTGCACTGCACAAGTACAAATCAAAACCATCCTTCCTCTTCTTTAAGAAATAAAGGTCCAGCCATATCAGCGCCAGTTACCTGAAACACCTCATCATGTTCAACTCTATTTTCTGAAAGGGGGAAGGGATCTGTGACTTCTAAGTTCTTTGAACTATATCTTTTACGCATAGTACAGTTGGCTATAACATGTTTCACTGTTTTTCTTCCATTTAGGATCCAGTACTTTTCTCTAAGTACATTCAATAGTATCTGGACTTCTGCAGGACAGTTCTTAACATCAGCATTATAAATTAACTGCTTTCCACTTCATGCTTCAGTGGAAGAACAATAGGTCTAAGAAAACCTTTATTCTCTTTGTAATAAATAATTTTAGTTTTTAAATGGATGACACCAAGATCGTCTTTAAATACTTGTAAGGTTTTTAATCTTCTTTTTTATTCTGGGAGAAACGATTTTATTCTGAATCATAAATAAAACCTTCATATCTGCTTCTAGAAATTCTATAGCTGTTAATTCACCATGCTTCTTTTCAGTTACATTTTTTGTAGTTATTCTTGAAACGGAGGATCCATGCCACAAGACGAACAGTTCTATCATATTTCAAAAAATAAATGTTGTACCAGATTACAACATCATTATTTGATAATATATAAATCTTCTTAGGGTTTTCCTTTTCAGTCTCTTCTTCATTTCATTCATGGTTAGAGGAAATAATAATGTTTGGAAATTCAAAAGCATCTTTTATCTATTATGTACCCTCCCTCCCCCATCTTAAAAAAACTAGATGTTTCACCTTACTGCCCCTGGAAGGCAAGTCTGCCGGATTTTTATCACCAGGTATATGTCTCCGTGATGTAGGAATGGTGAACTTCTCTATCTCTTGAACTCTATTCCCAACGAAGACAGACCAATTTTGTTCCCTCAATATCCATACAAGCACAGTTGGAGAATCATTCCAGTTATATATCATTTCTACAACCTAGAGCTTCAACAACTGAATTCGATAGCCTCTCTCCTATCACAACCGCAAGAAGATTCGTTCTTAGAATAGTCATGTCTCTTAAAGAAACCCCTCGAGACTTTTCTGCAAACAGAAATAGCTCAATTCAACCATTCTTTTGTCTAAGGAATGTAATGTCAGCATATACATACTTATTTCCCTCATCAAACGTATGAATTGTGCAGCTACTTAAATCATCTTAAGATGTTTGAACAGACCTAGGAATCTGTATATCAGAAAAATACTTTAGTTCTTGAAACCACCGCAGATATTCTTTATGAAGTTCACCAGTTATTTCTTCATCCCAATTTGTGCCTAAATTTCCTGCCTTTTGCAGCATCACTTAAGGACAAAGTATCACTGGTATGGGGAATCCAAAAAGATAAAATACTTTATGTACTATAGATAACACACTCCTTTTAGTTAGTTTTCCCAAATTAATGTCATCCAGCTATTTCATGTTAATTTTCAATGCATCAAGTTTCTTATTTAAAATAAGTCCTTATACCTGAGTTTCTTTCTTTGAATTAGTTTCACAGTCGCCAGACCATTTCCATTCTCAAAGATCAAAACAACCTTCTCCCATCAAAGTTTTAGAACTGTCGATGAACTGACATAATTGCCTTTTATTGTTGACTCTAGTAACAATATTGTCAATGTAGAAACTCACCAAAAGTCTTTTCTTGAAAGATTTATCAACTCCTTCACATTTTTATATGGTATTCAATTACTGAAGCTTAAAGAAAAAAGCTATATTTTAAGCCCAAAACAACTCTTGTGTGTCGAAAAACTCTCAATTTCTTTTCTTTCCTATTTCTTCACCACAAGAATCGTAGTAAATCTCTATCCTCGCTACGAATATTAATTTGCAGACAAGCTTTCCTAACGTCAGATAAAACGCCAAACTAAATCTCTCTGGATAGAAGAAGAATATCTGGAATAAGCTCAATAAGATTTGTACCGCATTCCGAGCACTGATTCAAAGATGGATCATTCGCTAGTGTAACTGAAGTATCACACACTGGGCAAACTGGAGTAGTACTGCTATTTCCTTTAATCACGACACGGTGAGATAAATAATTACCAAAAGAGTTCATCTCGCTTGTCAGGACTTCCTCTATTATATCTTCATCTAACCAATTAAAAATGATATTTTCATATTTTTTCATATACAAGGTGGCCAGAAATAAAACACCCCTACTCTGACCTCCATGGATATCGAACTACTCAGTGTAAAGGCTCAAAATTTTGTACACATACTATTCAAAATATGGGGAAACGGATTTCACGAAAAAAAAATTAGTTCCTGAAATCACCGATAGGTGGCGCTGCACAACTGGAACTATGATCAAAAGACACAAATAATAATAAAAATTAAAATGTTTATGCGGAATGGAATGCTTCCATGCTTCCTTTTTAATTTTTCTGCCCCTAATGGAAAATAAAAATAGTAAAGAAGCTAGAACTCCCGTTGTAACTGCAATTTCATACTGTAACCAGAAAAATTTGCATAAAGCATGGTTAGAAGCCATGTTAAAAGGTGGGGAATGTCATTCTTATTAGTGATGGCTGTCACGCTGCCAGAACGCGCTTTGCTTGTGAAGTTGTTTTACGAGAATAAAGGAAATGCTCCAGCAGCACTTCGAGAGTTTCGCCGACTTAGGATTTGCGTAAGGGACCATTGCTTCCACAAGCTCTCGGGAGAATGATCGCTCGATTCGAGGAAACTGGACATCTTGGAGTTCAGCCTGGTCGAGGACGCAAACCGGTTCGTTCAGATGTCGTTGAAGATGTTGCCACCGGTATTGTTGAACAGTCAATGGATAATGTTTTAGGCTGCAGTAGTGCACGTGCAGTGTCACGACACTTGGGTGTTCCCTATAGCACAGTGTGGAACGTACTCAGAAAAATGGTGCATTGTTTCCCGTACAAAATCCGCCCTAATCAACAATTGCTGGCCACAGACAGGGAGATGCGACTGACCTTTGCATTGACATTTCTTGCTAGAGTTGAAGTGGATGCATTGTGGCCGTGGCAGATTCTGTGGAGCGATGAGGCCCATTTCCACCTCAGTGGAACAGTGAACACCCATAACTGTCGCATATGGGACACGACAAACCCCCGTACCTTCCAAGAGATTCCACTCCACTCACCGAAAGTTACAGTCTGGTGTGGATTCACAGCCACATTCATCCTTGGACCGTTCTTTTTCGAAGAGGTTACTTCCAATGGCCTTGAGACATGTACCGTGACGGCCAACAGGTACAAAAGGATGCTCGAAACATTTGTTGTACCCCATTTGCAGCAGCGCCAATGCCTTGACACCATTACTTTTATGCAAGATGGAGCACCTCCACACATTGGACTCCCTGTGCAACAGTTTCTTCGCCAACATTTCACCACTGACAGAATAATCAGTCGCGCGTTTCCGACAACTTGGCCATCTCGTTCACCGGATCTTAATCCGTGTGATTTTTGGCTTTGGGGACACTTAAAAAACCTTGTTTATCGAGAACGTCTGGTAACCTTGGCAGATTTGAAAGAGAGTATCAGTCTGCATGTGAGAAGCATCTCAGATGACCAGTTACGATCCGCAGTTGAACAAGCTGTCCACAGACTTCACATTTTACATCTTCAGGAAGGGAACCATATTGAGCAGCATTCCCTGCATCGATAACGTCCTTGTTTCATGTATGCTTGGTACTTTCAAATAAAATGTGTTTTTGTGTCTTTTCAGCATACGTCCAGTGGTACAGCGCCACCTATCGGTGATTTCTGGAACTAAATTTTTTTTTCGTGAAATCCGTTTCCCCATTTTTTGAATAGTATGTCCACAAATTTTCAAGCCTTTACACTGAGTAGTTCGATATCCAGGGAGGTCAGAGTAGGGGTGTTTTATTTCTGGCCACCCGGTATATTCATAGCTACAAATATTGAAGTGGTGTAATTAAGCCTCTTCTTAGCCAAATCCAAGATATCGGGCAAAAGTGACTTATCATCAGACCACGGTAAATAAACCTCATATCGATCCTCTTAATAAATTGTCAAAATAAAAATATCCTAAAAAATTAATTGTTTCTAAAAAATGTTATTTGGTCTGAAGATCAATCTCTTTCTTAAGTTTTTTCTAAACAGGGTCACTGATTCCCATTAAACATAATTTCCATAAATTTGAGATTTCAACTTCATTTACAAATTATCGCCAGATTTTCTTTCAAAAAATTTTTCTGTACTACTTTAGCCATTAAGATACATTTTATGAAAGTTTCTCCAGCTACAAAACCTGAAGATAAGACTTTTCTTTTGTCAGTTACATTACCTCCATAAGGCCATTTCCAATTAAAATATGAATGACTTCTCAAGTATCGCTGTTGTCAGTTAGATTAATCTCCTTTTCTTCTCATTCTTTTATCCAGGGATCTTTAAAAACCAGCCTTATACTGTCACAAATGGTAGATTGATCCAGCACTTCAAAGTTGCAGCTAAAATTTCCATACATATTTCTCAATGTGACTTTATGACAAGCATTTTTGAATTCGTTAGAGATTCGTTCATTTTTTCACAGTGAAGAGGCATATAATTCATTTTTTCTACACTTCTCAAAATATTTGTTCGAGCAGAATCAAAAAGGAATCTCACAATTTTCTGCTTACTATTAAATATCCATTTAGCTTTAAGAGTTTGAAGAAATATTTTTGGGCTGTGTTTAGTAAAATTAGCCATATTAATATTTATGGCGGTTAATCTTTTTTACCCTTCTACAGGCATTTTTGCGAATCAAGCACATTACACATTAGGGGAAATTTTTTTTAGGACATATCACGCATTTTTAAATTATTCGGCATTTCTTAAATACGTAAAATGAAGATAAAAATGCAAATCAGTATCGGTTTTTTTAAATTATTATTTTGATTATTCTTTGTCTAGAGTCATTTTTTGAGCCGTAAAGCAATCTGAATTGGAATGTTTAGTGCCACAAAAACGCAAGATTTCTTTACATCTCTATTTGAATCAGTCGTTAAAAAACTTATAGCTGTAGGTACTTTATTTCTTCAAATTTTCCGAACTAGATTGTTTTTTTCTTCAAAGGTTTATATTCTTGGCCCTTTTCTAAGCCGAAATCGGCTACAACCAAACATATTCTTTCTTCTCCTTCAACTTCCTTTTACAAAAATTGCATCAAATTCAATCAATCTTTATTTCAACTTTACTTCGCGTCAGAGTTAGTATTGGAAATATTACTACGATTCAAACCTTTAAAAAAACAGCTGGGAAACAAGATTTAACCGTAGCATACGAAATGAATGCGCGTTCATTTGTGGTTATACCCAATGTTTCTAACGCACGTAAATATGACTCGAACTTATCATACAAGGAATCTAATGAAAAGGCTTCTTTAGTTTGCACAGAAATAATTAATTTTAATAATTCTGTCACAAATACTTCCACTAAAATATCTTCTCTACCGAAGCGCGATTTTAAACTCTCAATCGCCTTTTGACAGTTGGCGGAAAACTTCCAACAACTTCTCCAGCGCAAGAAGCAGAAATTGCGGCTTGAAAGAGGTATTGAAACCTGTCTGCTAGCACGAGATCCTCATCTTTATGCGTTTGTTTAAATTGACTCCAAAATGAGAGCCTATCCTTAATATCATCACCAAATTTTCTAAATTACAATCTAGGCAGTATAAGCTATCTAATAAAATTATTTAAATTAGCAGTAGATTTAGAAGAAAAAGATTCGCCTTTATTTTGAGATTGCATTCCAGATAATCGTATTTTATTTTCAGCTTCAAGTTTCAGTCTTCTTTCTTCTTTTTTAGCTTTTACTTGTACTTTCTTTTCCGAAATAACATTTCCTAAAATTTCTTGAACGATTTCAATATCATTCTTGTAATTATTACTATTTAAAATAAGATCTTTAATCCAACTATCGTAATACTATCTTACACGTCTTCTCCAATTTCAGACGCAACATATTTCAAATCTTCTTTTTTAAAGCCTTTTATCCCTTAAAACGTCTTATTTATTATGTTTCACAAATATTCTTTCGAGGACGCCAAAAAAATATTAAAGCTGTCTTAAAAAAAATCGCTTCCTTTCGCTTTCTCCGTTAAAAAGAAAAACAAAATCCCACCGGAAATATATTCAGCGTGATTTATTCCATCTTGGGATTCAACTACAAGTAGCCATCTGCAAAACGAGACGGCTATAAATATTTCTTAGATAACGTTACCATTCAAAAATTAAATAACTAAAAATGTTAATACATTTTCAATAGGGTTTATTCAAATAACTCCTGTAAGTGAAAAAAGAGGAGCAAAGACTATTGAAAAAATTAAGAGAATTTGAATCAGATATTGTGGAAAAATAAATTGTCTAGGACAGACACACGGCTACGAAAGCAGCATGGAAGGGAAATGTAAAGGTGTACAATCTAGAATAATTACTCTATATCTTCATATAATTTATGTGCCTTGCCAATCACATTATTTTAACTCATTAATTTGTGATGCCGCTTTCAGTAGAATATATTGGATTTTGTAACGTTCATATCGCTTATTTTCTCTCTGTATATATATATATATATATATATATATATATATATA
>JAOUZG010015107.1:0-37887 GCA_026289955.1 Argiope argentata | reverse complement strand
TATATATATATATATATATATATATATAATTTAGCTTTATTATTGTTTGAGCTTTAAAATTCATCTTTGTGCTTGTTTTGATTAATATATATATCAAATTAATAAAGTTTCTTCCTTTTATCTTTCTTTTTATTCTAATTTCTTTGATAATATAAAATGATGCCGTGGTGGTCATTCATTTCTGTCTCATAAAGAATATAAATTCTTCATTGTCTGGGTAAAAGTAGATCTGAAAGACAGTATATCAAGAAAGAGCATTCCATAAATGTGCTTTGCCATTATACAACTTCATATCATACACTAACCGTGATTTTAACTGTGGTTGTAAGACAAATAAGATGAAAATCTTCAATGAGTGTCTTTTTGAACCGTAAATACATTCATAATCAAAAACCTTCCTGCATATGATTGCCAATATTCATTAGCAATTTATTTGGTACATTGAATATACCAGACCCATCTTAATATTTTGAAAAATAGCTCAATGAAATGCTGTTCTGGAGCTTTATTTCAGAGCAAAAATCATTAAAGCTATCAGTGACGTTTTGGACGCTTCGGTGATCTTGTGGTAAGATCTCGGAGCCTAATCCATAAGTACCAAATTTCTTCCCTCTCAAGTGGTACAGCTGTTTTGGATATTGGGTGCCAGTTCAGGTATCGTCCTTGGCATCTATCCAAAGTTCGAAATTTTGAGGTCCATCCCAAATAGCTCTAATAATTTCTATAAAATAGGACTCTAATTAAACACTTGGTTTCATTACAAGAAGGGAACCTTTTAACAATTTTTGATAATTCAGCTTCTTGCCTGTTACCTTTATAATATTTATGATATTTTCAAAAAGTTCAAAGGGTTTTTCAAGAAATGTTTTCCTTTACCCCTTTGCCAGTTGATACTTACTTTAGCTAATGTCTGTTGCTGGACATCGTTCATGCATAAATATTTAATGCTTGAACAGTAATTGAAAAGGACTTTAATGACTCCAGATTGCATACATTTATCAGGATTGCTGTAAATTAAAATCTCATAGCAGTTTCATAATTTGTAGAGAATATATGTTAACTAGCTGTTTGTCGATGAAATCTGTCAAATCTGCTTCTAGATGTTGTAGTTTTTATTGATTTTCGAATGAAATTTCGTATGAAATTAAAATAAAATTTACAATTTTTAGAAAAATGATTGAGAAAGAAATTATTAATATCCAGAAACTAAGAAAATTCTTCCGAAAATCTATAGTTTCTCACAAAAAAAAACCCATCATAAAAATATTATTTCTAATTTAAAAATCAAGAAAAAGGGTGACAAATGTTAAAAGTCTTTTTAGAGCAACTTTCGGTTGTAGATTGAGATATCCTGTTAACTTAACAGCAGACAAGTTTTAATTGGCTATATTTCGGCAACTAGATGAAGTAAAATGAAAAGAGTAACATTTTCAGAAAGAAAAATGCTTGCATCAAAAGATTTTTGGAAAAAAAATGAGTGGGGGCTTCTTGGTCAAAAAAATGTGAATTTTACTGTAACTAGTCATCTTATGGAAGATTGAAACAAATCATACGACAAAGCAGTTGCTTTTATATTAGAAAAACAACAATAAATTTGCTCAAACCATTAACATTGTTTTTGATGAAAGAGCGAAGGAGATTCTCTTGTATGTCGTAACATTTATTTCCACTCACTTTTCATTTGAGTATGGAGCCATCCATTTAACGTGAACAGATTTTTGGTGTGTCTTTCAGACTAATTTAATAAAACATCTCACATCTGCATGCACTTAGTTTCTATCTTCAATTAATAAAAGGCTATTTTCTGGGGGAATGCCCAGTGCCATTTCAAACTGGAATAGAGCTCTCTTTTTTATAATGTTGCCAGAAATAAATTACTGAATTTGATAGAAATCAGAGGCACTAGATTAAGATGCACATTTTGGAACTCTAAGAAGTAAGAGCCGGCGCCCTGACCTAGGAGTAGCGCCTCTTCCCCGTGATCTGGGCTTCCCGGGTTCAAGGCAAATTCTGGTATGGTTGTTGTTTACATTGTGTTCTAACTGTGAGATGTGAGAAAGTGTCCCCTTGTAAAAAGGGATTGTGCAAGCGAGTGTGTGAGTGTCATCTTCGTATGAGCTAGAAGTCAGGTTTCTGCCCTCGGTTGCTCAGGGGCCTTTACTCTCAGAAGTGACACCACAAACTCGACTTAAATCGGTGATTTAGTCAGCGGGCTTGTCTATGGCATGTGCCATAAGTAGCAACAACATAACTAATAGTGATGTTTATATTCCAGGGGGAATTTTTTTTATTAATTTGATCAACTTGGATTAGTTCTTTTAATTTGTCAAATGAATTAATTTCTCATTCATTGAACCAACCTTCATAGTAAGTTCGAAATTTGAAAAAGAAATCTTTCCAAATGGAATCACCACCTTTCTGATATCGACTAAAAAGAATTCTACATCTGTCTGCTGTCAATTTCAATCATTTTAACAAGATAGATCTAGAGAGATAAAATTTCGTGTGTAATTACTTTTAGAAGTTGTTAAAAACTGAAGATATGTTTCAAATTTTGTATTAAATCCCTAAACGGGAAGGTTATCGAGAAACAACAATTTTAAAATGAGTGTTCAAAGAACTTACTTTCCAACAAGATGCAGGCTTTGATTATGCTATTTATGTAGATTCCACGCAATCAAACTTGAATTGTGTTCAATATCTGCTATCATTTGGGTATTTTATCGTGAAAGTTATTTGTATTTACATGAAAGATCCTTCCTAAAAGATATCCTGGGAACCATTCTGTATACATAGGATATTAATCCATTGTTATCAGTTTTTCAGGCAAAATAACAATACTAGATCCGACTGTTACTGAATAGGGCGACTTTTTTTCCGCTACCAGTTCACGAGGAAGGCTTTATAAAATCACGCAAAACAACAAAAATGCTTGAAAAGCATTTTCCTCCCCCAAACAAATAATTTTTTTCAAGAATTTTGTAGCTCTGAAAAAACTTGTTTGAAGAGTTAAACGATTTTTCATTCGTTTCATGAATTATGGATTATTATTTGCTGAAATTAAAAACAACATGCCCAGTAGTCCCAGCTCCTCTCAATTTGCCAAAATTGAAAAGTTTTTTTTTCCTTCTTCTGAAGTCGTAATTATCATACTCGGTGCAGAAAGGGCATAACATTTAACTGTGAACCTACCTATAGTTTTAAAACCGGAGGTACATACACACCTTTTTTAAAAATTTAGATTTTCCTTTAGATCAAGACTTTTTTTCACTTTTTCCACTTTTGACCCTACATTTTAGTTGTGACCTCGTCTATAAAAAATATTCACGGTTCAAAATATGCATATAAGCTGAGAAAAAATAATATTTAAAAATAAACAAAAAAAAACTTTTGAGAATATATTTTTGTGAAGTTTCTTTAAGATTTCTTAAAGTAAGATAATATTTTAGGATTATTTTCCCTCAAACAACGAAAAAGACGAAGAAATACTAATTTCAATTACTTAGGCGATTAAAAAATTACTTAATTAGAAAAGGATACATTGCTTAAAATATATATGTAACTAAAACACATTGATGCCTGCATATATCGTATTTATCTATTCATAATTTTTCATTCCTTCAGAGCTTCCCAAATAAATATTATAATTTCTTAGATATTATTAAGTAGACTTCAGAAGTTTTAATTAATTAACCTCCAATTTAGAATTGAAATAAATTCACAGAGCCTCATTAGAAGTTGCCATAAATGTTTTCATTGAGAAAGGGTTCTAAAAGAAATAGTTTAGGGCTCCTTTCTCTTCCTCCTTTTCACAACGTCATATCCATCCATAAACCGTATTTTTATTATTGAAGATTGGTATTTATATTTCTGTGCAATCTAAAGCTATTTAAATCTTCCAAAGCAATGGTAAAAGATCTGTTAAGAAAATATGAAAGTTCTGGTGATGTTTCAGTTCAGCTAAGTTATGAATTCAAACGAAACGCTGACGAAAAGATAACTGTTAGGACAGAGAAATTGACTGATGCAACAAAAATAATAACAAAAGAAATTACAATTGCTTCTATTTATTAACCTGCATTTTTTCGCGCCATTGGCAGTTAATTTGGACTGAGATATTATTATTACCTATTATGGCCTAAACTGTTTTTCTTAATCATTGTTTGCTCATTTCATTTATTAGCCAAATATTAATATGTTTGATTACCGCATTAGTCATATGAAATATCTGGTTTAAAAAAGAAATACAATTACCTTATTAGCTTCAAAAATACCAAAATCAACTCATTTTCAAGTACAAAAAACACCATTTGAATTTTTAAGGGAAATCTTTTTGATATGAATAGGCCATTTTGTTATTCTAGATAGCTCTCAGAAAGCATTAGAAACTTAATTCTTTTTTCACATTATTTGAATAAAAAGAGATTTTGTACAATCTACAATGATTCAAAAGCCTTTCCAGCTGAAGGTTAATCAAGACTCAAACTGTCCACCGTTCATCGAAACGTTGGCATATTTCCTCCAAATACGAAACCAGAGGGTAACAGGGCATACTGGCCGTTCGTTGAATTCAGGGGACGGAAAAGCATTGAGCGCTTAATTCCTGCTCTTTAGAAGTGAAAAACAAAACTCTGTCAGCCTTTCTCGAAGATTCACCTCCCTTCAATTGCGATCCTCTCTTTTTCAGAGAACCATAACCTATAATGGGAATTATTAAATAAATGTTCTTTCAATTCTCAAATGGGAACACAGAGGCAGCAGATTCCTTAACTCTAATCGCAATATATCACGAATCACCACTTTCATCATTACCTCAAATACGTATACATATAATGTTGGATAAAGGATTTGGATACTTTCAAGTCTTGGGTTGAATTGGCAGCCGTTTCAAAATAGCCATCACTCCGTTTACTAAAAAATGAGATTGATCGAAAGGGTATTCGAAGGGATTGCTTGAGCATTCCGAGCCATGCGTGCTGGAGAAAAATGCGGCGCAGCCTCTCCGCCAAAAATACAAAGCGAAGAGAGAGAGAGAGAGGAGCGAGGTCGGAGCAGTTCCGGAAGGGCGCCTCCGATTGCCGGGAGGGATGCTGCCATCGAAACTAAGGAAGGGAAGAAGAGGATCTCTACTTGCAATAAAGCTCAATGTGGGTGTGGGTTGGCGCTCGACAGGCCAGACCGTTCGACCTGCAGCTACCGAATTTGGCACGCGTATACCTTGGGGGCCTGCACCTTGCAGCCCCTTTTCGGAATGCTTAATTAAAATTTAATTAATTAAAAGTCAAGCGAAATTTTGACGTTTTTTTCGCTATAACCTGAAAATATTACAGACAAAATTGATTTTTTTAATCTATAAATTAAATTTCTATTTTTAATGAATTTTTAAAATTTTAATTTAGTTGTATTTTTTAACAATTTATTTCGTATAAAATAAAAATAAAATTTTATCTGCAAGAGCATTTCAAAAACTCAGCTTTTAATAACGTGTTGCGTCCACATTTACCGAAGCTCTGATTAAAATAAAATAAGTTAATTACTACCACAAATAAAACCTAGAAAAATATAATTTTGAGCACGTGATTATATGAAAGGAAATAAACAGGAAATGTGATATTTTTTATACACATACACAAGGCAAAGTTTTTTTATAATCGTTTGCAATTTTAAAATAAAATTACTAATTCAATGTAACTATTAAAATAAAAATACGAAATAAAAATATAATTAAATAAATTTAATCTTTTATTAACCTTTTGTCATCATATTGGCAAAAGCTCAATTCAAAAAAAATTATAATTGGAATTTTAAATGTGGTGAATTTAATACAAAATAATAAAACAATAAAGCATCTTAAAATTTTAAAAAATTGAAATCTACTATCTCAAATTTTAAGTTATCATATGAGAGCATTATTATTTTTAAGCCATTGTTTGTTAATTTAAATCATTAAACAGTTTTAACCGATTTGAATCAATCACGCGACTATCAGATTTCAAATGCGTTGATATTTAAAAACCTTTTTTGTTTTTTTAATCTGTAGAGTTCTAAAACTTTTTCCTTTTTTTTTTCTTTTGAAAGCCATTTTTTTTTCTTTTCGAAAAAAAGTTTGAAATTGGTTTGAAATAGTCACGTGACTATAATTGTACAATCTTTCATTTTCAGAAAGGCGGTGTTTTTTTTCCCCTCCATCTCTAAGAATTTCTGAGCATCAAAACTTTGTTTTGCTCGCTAGAAAATTAAAAATGAAAGCTTTAAATAAAATTATATTCTAATATTAACAGTATTTTAAGCAATACAATTAGTATGAATGCGTTTGTAATGTCATTAAAGAATAAATATAAGTCACGTATTACAAAAGTACGATAGTTAAAATCAAAAGAAATTTTTTAAAAAAATGATACTTCTGAGCACGAGATTAATTATTTGAAAGAAAGAAATCATAAACAAACTTTAAGATGACATTTCATAGAAACGACGAACAAAAACCAATTGATAAGTTGAACTTAAATATAATAAATTCTTAATTATTTCTGTTGAAATTTTTTTTAAAAATTGCTTTCATGTTCTTTTTAAGTTTTAAATTAATAAAACATGATTTTTAATTGTTACTTTTGCTTATATGAAGAAAATACATTGTGCAAATCAAAGAATTCACCTTCACGAAATTAATGAATCTCTGAATTTTAATGAATCATGCCGAAAAAAAAAAACGTATCATCTTTCGAAGAAGCATATGTAATAATAAAGCTATACTGGTAAAAGCAGGCCAGCTTTTTGAAAACGGATGCGGAGTTAAAAGATAAGGACTGTTTCAGGCATACATAATAGTATAAGTGAATTATATGATTATCCAAATTTGAAGCTTAAAAATATTTTACTGAAAAACCTATAATGAGACTAAGTTATATAAAAAAATTAATTGAACCTTTCAGCCGGTGTTAATACTGGAGAGCCGGCTGGTAACCAAAGGCGGCTAATATATATATAAAACTAAGTTCAATAATATCTTAAAATAAATTTAGTTAAATAGAGTCATTTGAAGAATATTTTATGAAATAACAATAAACTTAAAATCGAAGAATCTAATAGAAGTACATATTGTCACAGTTTTTGGGATTGTCGAAGAGATTATCATAATTTAAGATGTGCTAGTTTGGAATTAATGTTATAATCAGATGTGCCATTACTTTAGCCCATAGCTGAAATAAATAAAAAAGATGATCGCTATTCGGCATCAAAAACCTGATCTCATCTAGTCAGAAAGTGATGAAGTGCATCTGTGCTCATTTAGGGAAGTGGATAAGACAAGCTTCAATTTGAGATGATAACTTTCTGATATTACAATAAAAGGACAACAGTTTTAAGTGAAGTTCTTAGATGAAAGATCTCACTGCAATTTGCATCAGAAGAAGCACAAACAAATGTTATATAGTTGAAGTATGTTTCTTCATAAGAAAGAACAAAATTAAGATTTATGCTGTAAAAAAACATAATTACAGTAAATATAAAAATATTTTTATTTTTATATTCCATTTTTATAATTAATAAATACTTTATTTTTTAGATAAAATATAAAAGATTTCATGATTTCTTCATATAAACAGCTAATTACATACTTTTTTTATAAGGCATCGCATATTATTATCTATGAAATAATTTTACATTGATTTTTTTTTCTTTTGAAGTATAAAAATTCTGATACTTCAAAATTTTTATACTTCAAAAATTATTATACTTGATAAAAATTCTGTAAAAATTTATCATACGACTGAAAAAGAATTTCAGGAAGGCACCGATTTAATTATGATAAAAATGAAAAATATGCGGAGAAGTTTTCAAAAGAAAAAAAATGATTGAATGAATTATTTCCATATTAAATAGGATAACAAGTGATCAGTTTCGATTTATATTCTCATTATTCTTTCAGAGGAACTATGCATTATTATTTCCTAGAAAAGTTTAATTACCATATTGCATAAATGATACTATTTGTATTGTATTTTATTTTTATTTCTAAAACTCCAAGAAATGGAATGAAAAAAGGTGGGGAAATAATATTTTTACAAATAAAAAAATCCCATGGTCTAAAAAAATAATTTAATCACATTAGAACTTATTGTGATTAGATCATTAAACCATCACATATTGTACTGAAAGGAGTTGAATATCATCAGAGAAGAATCATTTCAGAATTTATATTTTTAAATAGGAAAAATCCTTCTTATTATTATTGTTCCTTTGAAAATTAGTATCTGTTGCGTTTAGCAAGCCAATCTTCACTCTGGAGAGCCATTTTAATGTCCCTTCGCCGAGAATCAGAATCCGAGCGACTTCCGTTCATCCTTCCTTCGCCCGCTCTCAAAATAACTTTTTCGGCCCTCTTCTCTACTACGGAGTTTCAGAAGGGGAACTATATTTGGCAAGTTAGTGCCGTTCAAAATTCTGGCAGCTTATTGTAATATTTATTTAGATATTTTTATCAAAATCATTGATAAAATTGAGTTATATATGGTGATGAAAAATGAGTTCATAGAAAATGTTGGGCTTTAAAAGCTTTGTTTGACACTCATGCTATTTGAACTAGATTTGTAATAGATTAAAAGGACACGTTATGATGTTTGTATATTTTATTAAACGATGCGTAGGGAAAATACGAAGGTATACGGCTTGTATAAATTAAGCAAAGATAAGAAAAATTATTTAAAAATTGCAATTCAGTGAAGAATTCCGGAAAGTCTGATAAAAAAAAAGAGCAATATTCCTAATTTTCTAAAACTCATAATTAAACAAATATCAGAAAGCAAATAAAAAAGCAGCGATCAAATGTCACGCTTTTTTCTCTTTTATGGAAAAGGTCTCAGAATGGAATGCATGATTCTCTCACTCTCTCCCTTTCTCAAAAAAAAAAAAAAAAAAACTTTGTTTGTAAAGAAATTATAATTTCTATACAAAAATATTTCGGACTTTTTTATTTTTAGAATATAAATAAATTTATTTAAAATCAGCAGAATTAATGCTCATTCCAAATAGGGTTTTTTTTTTTGCAAAATATTACTGATTTCTGATTAGTTAAAATCTCATAACAAGCTGAATTTTTTTTTGACTAATTGAAAGAATTGATTTTTACAGTGTTTATGGAACTTTCATCATAAATAATTTTTCAGTTCTAAAAATAAATAATTTTTTCATGTGAATCCAAAATTCACATATTGCTCTTATTTTTCTGTTAATTTTAATAATAATTTTTAAAAAAAGATTTATGTCAGCACTGCGATTGAAGTCACTACAGTTCGGGAGAATGAAACAAATTGAATTGAATGGGTTGTTTTTAATTAATTAAAATATATTTCGAAGTAAAGTCCTCTTAGAGTCGGTATAGATCTTTTAAAAAATCGTCAATAACCTAAGGAAATTTTTTACATCAATTTTCTTTACATCAGAAATGAAATAATTTTTTTTTTCTTGTGGAAAAACTTATGCAAAACATAAGGCAGTTGTTCTTGACTCGAAAGCCATCCACTTCTTCTCTCTTTAAGAAGTAACAGCCGGTCTGGAGGGGTGCTCGTTGATGTTCAAAAGAAGAGTCGATGGCGCCTCGGCTCAGATCGTATTTTAGGCCAACCCTAAATCTTCCCTCCAAAGCCAAAAAGTTGGGAGTTGGTGAAATTTTTTGTTAACTTTTTATAGGAGGGATAGAACAAAGTGACTGCTATTTCTACTGTCTAACTGCTGGTTTATATAGAAAAACAACATCCGGTGTATCTTGCCAAACAATAGGAAGGTTATAAAAGCAGTTGGAAAAGAAAAATATGGACAGAAGACTCTCAATGTGGGCCGATGTGAGTTCGGTTGCTATCAGCGGGATCAAAGAGAAAGATTCCACTTCCCTAAAAAATGGATTCGTCCCATCGGCGGTAGGTGTCATTTATTTATGTTGGATTAGAAAAGGAGTTTATGTGCTGAAGAAATTCAGTTGGGTTGCTTGTATTGATATTACATCACTTGAAAGTGCTTAAAATTCGCGTTTTATTTTTTTAAAAGTCAGCTACATTCCCATTATATTTTTTCATTCAGATTTTTAGAAAAAAAAACCCTATCAATTTGATTTCTATAAGAATTTTTCTTTGATTCTATTTTAATTTAGTACTTTAAATTTATTGCTAAATAATTGGATAAAAATAGCATTGCGTAGAATTGATTGTGGCGATCGAAGGAGAAAATAAATAATTGATAAAACAGAAATTGAAAAATCAACGAAACAGTCATGAATCATCCATCAACTTTTAATCCAAAATACTAGTTTATGTGTTACATACCATTACAAACTAAAATTTTCCAGCAATTAAAATGTAGTTGAATGAGGGATCTATAATTTTTAAAGAAAAGTGTGTTAACTTTCAGAATAAATAACAAGATAAAAAAAAAAATTTTAAAAATTAAATATCATTTAATAATTATTTATAATTTTTTTGCATATTTTATTATTTTTTTGTGTGTCACATTTAATAAGTTAACTAGGCAATTACTTTACCTATATTTTCATTCTTAAATAATTAAATCAAAATATTTCATGAAGATTATGATATATTGATTTTTTTAGAATTCATTTAAGTTTTGCTGAAAACTGAATCCTTTTATTTAGCATCCTTATTATTATATATTATTCTAATTATCTTTATCTCCTTATTAATTAGCATTTTAATGATAAATAGTGTTACATATTTTTATCATTTTTTTATTTTATTTGATAGATTAAGAAAACATAAATGGAATAGTTTTTATAATTTTAGACAATGGCATTTCCCTTCGATTGCATATAAGTATTTACTTTTAATTACCTCTATTATATTTTTTAATCTCTAACAAGCAGAACGTAATTTACTTCTCTAAATGCTGAAACATCTTCACTCAAAGTGCAATCTATGGTTGAAGAAATGCAACGCCAAATCACCATGTTTTTGCAAACACGGGCTTTTCCGCAAGGCAACCCGTATTCATTAAAACTAATGCGATTGAGTGGGATCCATTGGAGGAGGTGTTGCTATTAAAGAAGTATTTTGATCCCTCATTGCGTAACCAGCTCTGAAAAAAGTTTGGATGGATTGCATATTTTCTCCTTCAAGTAACGACATAAATAAACAAATGGAATCCTATTACAAAAGATAAGAATGTGCATTCCAATTACTAATCTGAAGGAAATAAAACATTTGAAGAATTAAATGAATCAGAAGTATCAGTAATATTAAAAAAATCAAGATGTAGTGCCACATATATAAAACAAAAATAGCAGTCAGAAAAGAAAAAAAAAGACGTTCTTCCATTTATGGAGGATAAAATCAAAATTATTAGCTTAAACTAACACGCATTAACCACTTAACCGTTTTACCCGTATGCCGTACGTGCATCGATTTATTGAATTTTGATAGCTGTAAGCTAAAAATAAACCATTCATAATGATTATAATTCAATCTGAAAATTACTTCTAATGCATAGATAAGTCATGTATTGAATGGATTTCCATTTGAAACAAAAAAAAATATTCCTAAAATAGAAGGTGTCATCTTATTAGATAGCAAAGAAAATAAAACAGATAAGTGGCTAACGCTATTTTTCCTTTAAGATTTAAAAAGGGTAATTTGTATGTGTTATTTAATCTTCATGCAATCTCGGAGGCAGATATTAGCACTGATATTCATATAGATCCACACCCAATAGAGGTTATGCCTTCTCACAGCCGAGTAAGGTAATAAATGTAAATATGACATTGTCCTAAATGGTATAAATTTACAAAGTGCATAAAATTTTAATAATAAAAGTAGAAAAGCTCTGTCCTTAAAGCAAGAACAAAATAAAACAGGCAGTATAGAAGGAATAAAAAAAATTTAAAGAAAACTGAATTGCCACTGTCGTATACCAAGGAGTAACAATGTTTAAAGTTGAAACATTAGCAAATGTTCGAATTAATGACAAGAAAAAACTTCTAGAGTTGATAAATAAATTTTGGATGCTACAGGCTTATTTTTTGTCTAATGTATTCCACGCAGGTCACAACTATCTTATTGAACACTGTATCACGCATACGGCAAACAACGTTGCATGATTCAGAATTGTATCAGATAGAATCAAATAATATCATTCGTGAATTGTATCATAAAAATTCTCCCTTACTTTGCAACAGAGCATAATAATCGCAATATTATTCTACATGGGAATTCTGATAAATTCTCTGCCATACATAAATTGCCGAATATGAATGAAGATGTTTGGAATAATCGGCTTTTTTCTCCTAATATTTAAAATTTATGTTTTAAACATATTACGAATTTTATTAACACTGAAAAGAGAATAAGCATTCATTTCGAAAGCTATGCACTTTAAAAAAACTATTATCTACTCAAAATTTTATTAGGAAGATAACAAGTTTTAATGAACTGCCTAGCTTCACAATAAATGCTAGAACTTTCCTCGCTGTTTAGAATTTAAAAAATTCTAAAAATGTTTGATATAAACTTTTAAAACATGTATTAAGAGTTTCATAAGCTATAAACAATGCGAAAAGGCCCAGTATTTACTTGCGAAAATTTGTACGTTGCATTGAAACTTGTTAGCTGAGTAAAAAAAGGGTTTTTAAGCAAACAGGACATAGGTTAGCAGTTTTAAGGTGATTAATCGATGGTCCATAATCAGATATATTTAATGGTCAGATAGTACATTAATTAAAGTAGTTAAAAAAATTTGAACTGAACACCTTCGACATCTATATGAGTCTCCAATCTTTTAACTATATGTTTGTTTATGTCATCGAATTTATCTGTTGAGATTTTTAGGAAGGGGATTTTGAATTCGTCAGCAGAGATCTGCAAGGATGGTATTGATAAAATCAACTCACCTGATAGTGCAGATACAATTTTAGTCAAAACTAACTGAAGAAATGCATTTGTCACCCATCAGTATAATATTGTACAAAATGTAACCAACTAAAGAATTCCTAACAATGCTATAACGCACATTTATGAATATAAAAAATATCTCTTATGATGAAAATATCGTACGAAGAATGGATTCTTACCATTCCAGAAATGATAGTTTTGAAGATAAATGTTTCTATCTCAATTAAATCAACGCCCTTCTGTCTAATTTGCATTTCTCCGAAAAATTGGGGTTTGTTTTATATAAGACAGCGCCCAAATGCCAAATTTAGACGTCATTCATGTAACTGTACACTGTATGGCGGCCGATTATTACGTTAAAATTTTCTCTACACCATCGATTTTGGAATGTTGAGTTCTGTTCTAGCATTAGTACATTAAGGCGAGGCTAACTTGAAAAATAAGGCAAGATGTCAATTTCTACATCATATGCATAATGATTCATGGTCCCCATTACTCTCCAGGAAGTAAGAATCCTGAAATTTGTAATCGCTAAACTGTTCTTTAAACAAACACACTTCCTCGAAGGATGCCGGAATATGGAAAACTACGTTTGTATTTTTCTAGTTAGGATGACATTACGATCACATAGATCAACATAGATCGTTGCCATACTTAAAAGGGAAGAATTCAGTACAGTTTTCCTAAAATCAACGGTACTTGTGAAACAAAAGAAAAGAATTAAGAAAAGAAAAGAAAACCTATAATAGAGTATCCGGTATGTCTCTATTCTGTCTCTTTGTATTTAAAGTGGGAAGATCCCTCTTTATCTCCCCTTATCCTCTTTGTCACGATGAATTCCTTGAATCCTGTATTCTTAAAATTCCTTACTGATTGACCCATTCCGTAGTGTGTTTAAAGTGGGATCACTCTTTATCTCCCCTTATCCTCTCTGTCAAGATGCATTCTTTGAATCCCGTATTCTTAAAAGTCCTCACGGATTGACGCATTCCGTAGTGTGTTAGCTGTTATAGTTGCTATCTAGAAACCTGAAATTCTTCGGATACTTTTCATTGATTCTGGAAGTTAGAACTATGTTTTTTTTTAAATTCTCTTTGTTGGAAAAAGCGGCGATCATAAAAAACAAACAAACAAACTGTAACTTAAAATGGCAGTAAAGCTGATTTTGCTAAATTATGTAGAATTCTGTATTCAACTTAGCGCAAGATTTTAAAACAAGATGATATTACGAATCAAAATTCGGTAATTATGGGAAATTTCTTTTTTTTAAGAAACATTTTGATAGTGTCACCGTTTGGGGAGTTAGACAAAGTCTTGTTTAAATGATTTGTTGACCAAGTGAGTGCAACGGCGTTTCTATAAGTAGCTCGATTTTAAGAGAAAAAGTAACAGAAAATACTTCTTAGCTGCGAATGCGAGAATTCTCAGTTTCAAATGATTGGCTGGACTATTTTAAGAAGCACAATTTATTCTACAAATCTGTTTGTGGCGAATTTGCTACAGTTCATTCCGAGACTTCGAAGAATGGATAGTAAAAATATTACGATTCGTAGATTTTTGTTCTCAACTCTCAAACACAGAAGTATTTTCAAATATTTTGGTACCTTACTTGATGAAGTTTGCAATTAGAAATAGATTCTGATAACAATAAGCCGAGAAATAAATATTTGTTCCACTTTTATGTGACCCCCTGTATATATATTCTTACTAATTTATAATACTGCTTCACACTGCAGTGCCTTTCATTGTAAAAAAGATAATTTTATTGACAGCTTTAACGAATACTAAATGGATGCAGGTTGTAAAGATTCATCTCCCTTACTTCGAGACACCTTTTTGACCGTTGTAACGTTCCCTGATTCCTACACAAAATAACTGGAATTTCCTGCCAGCTGTGACAAGAACTGTGTAACCCCTCATTTTGTAAGTGCCCCAGACTGAAGGATGGGGGATTCTTCCCCCTAATGTGGTCATTTGGACATTAAGTCGAGTCCAAATAAAGAACCACTCGGGTAATTTTCGTCCTTCCAAGGAAATAAATCGTATCCTTTCTTTATTCTGGAGAGTCAGATACGAGAGTGGATCATAAAAGAACATTCCCACGGTCAATTGGAAACCATTGGGGTTATTTCTAAATAACTATTGGGTAACCGGGAACTCAAGGGTACCAATGTGAAAAGGAGAGGCAGAGTTTTAATAGAAGATCAAAGGTGAGATTTCAGTTGCGAGAGAGAGAGAGGCTGGTGAGTTCGAGAGAGAGTTCAGTGTTTTCGAAGTCTTTGAAGGATCAGTGTTTTGAAGATGAGAGAAGCTTCGTGTGATTCGGACTTCTGAGATAAAATCCACCCGATGAAGATGGGTGGATCTCTTGAGCTGCCCCTGTAGTAGCCTGATGCACTAACAGCCTGTTAGCTTTTCTTGTGAGGTTGTTTCATTGAAATTAATCGAAGAATTATTTATGCATAACTATTAACTGTGTTGTAAATATTATCACTCATATAACCCTAGATGATAACGAGTTGTTTTAATGTATATAAGGCTATAAACGAATAAATTGTCTTTAAACTTTACCCTCTTATTTGATCGGACAGAATAAAGTCATTACAATTTTCAGTAACGCCAAACTTTGCGACAAGCCTGGCGACTTGAAACTGCTAGAATTTTGGCAATGTATTAATATGAGCAATATATATCTTTCTAGAAGCGTCTTTGTCTTGTCACGGAAACTATAAAATGTCGTGAGACAAAGATTAGAGTCAGTAATTTGAAATGAGCTCAAGCGAGTTGTTTAGCGAGTCCTCTCTGCAAGTTTTGTTCTATCACGGTTGTTTATTTGGGATTATTGTGTGCTGTTATTTATTTAAAGTGTTATTTTTTATTCGCTTCATCTGTATTTTGCTACTATGAATTAATTTTTTTTGTGTAATATTAAGTATCTACATCCATTATTACTACATAATGTAGTATCACGAAAAATCTCCCAAAATCCGTCTTTAGATTGTATATACTTAGAAATTAAGAAGAGCCCCTCTCAAATGTAATTTAATACGCGGTCGTGACATTTAATGGAAGTCTTTCATCATGAGTTTGAAATGAAAAGAGTCTAAATTGAGGGCAATTTTTTTTTCTTTCAGTGATGAGGATTCCCTAAAATCTATTAACAAATACACTAGTTTTATCTACTGAACTCATCCATCACTATTAATGACTACTGTATAGTTCGATTATGCACTGAAAAGGAAATATTGCTATCGACTTTCATTATTGATTTGACAGCTGTAAGGGAAAAGATTTTCTTTACCTCGGATGGTTTTGTTTAATCTCAAATCCATTGAAGCCATCTTAAATTCACAAAACACTTAACAATCTGAATAGTTTTTACATCTGGCTAATTGGAAAAGATTTCTGAAAATTTCAAAAGCAGTTTAATCGACAGCAGTATTACAGCAGTAATAATAAATTTTATTTCAAGTAACTACTTTTCAATTAGATAATATTAGGCTTACTTAGTGTTTTTTTTTTCTAATTATACGACGAAAATTATAGCACTAACTTTTCTTTCCGGTAATCATTGGCACCGGCTAGTCGACAAAACTAAACATGGTCAGGTTTATATGGAATTAGGGAAATAATAAAACAATTTAAATTAAATTCCAATTTCTAGAATTGTAGTGAAATATTTGCACATTTTGGAATTTAATATGGTAAATTTTCTCTCTCAGATAAAAAAAAGCTGGTTTCTTCACCAAATATTTTGGAGAATAATTCAAATAATTTCCTAGATAATGGGATTTTATTTGAACTGTCAGCTGGTAATTCAGCAGACAAAAGTATCACAGCCCTCCCCCCACATTTTCTTCTTAGCACAGTGAGCTCGATAATGCTTGTCTTAAAATAAATATCAAATAAAATGTGCTTTAAATGGATCTGCATTGTCCATCGTTTTTTACATGTTATTATTCCCAATCTTTAAAACCCCCACCTCATTCACATTCAATGAGAGAGATGGAAAAAAACAGCGAAATTTTGAAGGAGATGAAAAAAGAATGATCGGCTCTCCAAGCCGTGTCTGCTCTGATCCGAGCTTCTAAACTGAAAGGAGGAAAAAGATTGTTTTTTCCCCCCTTTAAATCAAACGATCAGTTGATTTTCATGAGTTACTCGACGAATCTTTAAATACTAAGAGGGAGTAAAAAAAAAGCGTTTCGTCAAGAAAAGGAATATTGATTTTCAAAAAGAAAAAGGCGCAGGTAGCATTTTCAATCAAATAGTTACGCCAACACAAAATAGTATATCCTTTGTTTATTATGTTGTTATAGAGTCGTGACTTATTTTGTTTCTCAGCATGCTGAGTGATGAAGAAAAGAAGAAAAAATATTTCATTAAAAAGAGTTGGAGCCCGAATGTAAAAACGTTTTTGTTTGAATTCAACCTGAATTTCAGGTTTAGACGAGAAAGCCGTTTGATAGCTTCAAATTCTAATAAGGTGGGTGCCTCGTTGGCTTAGCCTTAAATCCACCATTTGTTAAAATTTTTTAATATTGTTAATTTAGATTCATAATTTGCAAAGATTTTTTTTCGTATAATGTGAGAAAATATTATGCTGATGGTCTATAGGAAACTTATATAAATTGATCTCCTTCCATTTTCGACGAATATTTTTGATTACTTTTGCCTTTTATTCCGATAGAGACGCGAAACAAGCCTAAAAGTTTTAATCTCATTTAAAAATATAAATGAAAGGTTTATTTCTTTCTTCCTTCATTTTAATCAAAGCTTTTCATACTTTCCGAAACAACAAAAATCTGGATAAGATATAATATCGCTTCTTGTATTATTTAACTTTATATTATTTCCAATATTATGGAAAGGGAAGCGTGTGCATTGTGGATTACTTTGGTAATCTCTTATATCAATAACATTTATGCATCATCCTTCCGTCTACTTCACATTTTATAAAATAACATATAAACATCGGTTGTCTGCATTCAAAATGTTTATATTTCTATAATTCAACGGTTCAAACTTTATTTTAGAAAGAAGTGGCATTTTTCATTTTTTTTGCCACATTTTTTTTACAAAAAGAAAATAGCAGTATAAATCCTTTCGTTCAAATACTATTACCCCAAAGGGCAGTGTGTTAATATTTTTTCAACAATATCGGGGCACTTTTGTGATAATGGACTTTTTTCCAATCAAGAGTAACTTGATAAAGATGCCTCGGGATAAAAAAGACACTTCTGCAATTTATGATGTCACCGAAAAACACTTTAAATAAATAGCATTCGCTATTGAAAGCTGATAAACACAGCTATTTTTACTAAACAAATTAGAAATGAATTAATTTAGTCTGCATTGATTTATTCCAGATGACTGTTTTTATTGAGTGTCAAGTGAAATTCCATTACAATTCAAAAATTGCTTAGTAAAATAACAGCCTTAAACATTTTGATCTCTTAATTAATTTATTTTTTGAAAGGAAAAAAAATGTTTCTTTTATTATCCATCAAAAGAAGATATGAATCTTATAATTTTACCTTGACTTATTTTAGTTCTGATAAATTATCTTATTTTCTCTTCTCTCCACGATTAACCTTAAACAGATATATTTTTTAATATGCAATAGACTAACTAAAACGCGCAAATCAATGCAAAGTCCACAGTTGTTTCACAATAGGATTTTCAAATAGGGCTCAAAGTTTATCAACATTGGCGATAAACTTTGTGGTTCTCCTTGCAAAATGCCAGTTTATTTAGGTATTCTACTCACATAATACGCTATTTTTTTTCAGTCGTTTTCATGGTGTCTTACTCTTTGTTCCATTAAACATGAAATTTTATTCCAAGAATTTTCGAATGCCCGGAAATTTTTAAAAGATGATATTAGGTACTGTATCTTCGCATCCATTTCTAAAGCACAAATCCTTTCCAATTTATTAGTCTCTCTTAAATCATAGCATATATAGAAGGCTTTTTCACTATGCTCAATCTTTCTGATAAGAAAATAGTTGTAAATTATAAATGAATCGCTTTTAACTAAACGAAATTGAAATTTCAGCCTTGATGGAATGAGATTTTTTAAAAAACAATTTCATAATGGCAACTCTATATTTTATTCTCGTTATTATTATACGCTACAATTAATCTATATATTCAAAAAGTTTACGTTAAACTGGCATTTCCTATATTTCTAAGCCCTTAGAGTCGCACCTTAACGGAATTCCATATTTTTATTGGTGGTTATCAAGTCCAGGAAACAGTTAAAGAAACAGATTATTTACAGACGAATAAAAATAGAATTATGACGTTTGAACAAAAGGGGCGAGGATAAAGTCATTTTTTTAGTTATAAAACCAGAATTAATTAGTAAAATAATTTACAATTATTTTCAAATGTATCCAACTCGAATGCCTCACTGTTTGTGTCTATCGTTCCCTAATTAAATAGACACGAGCTTAATTTGTATGGGGGGGGAATCTTTTCAATTTTTATACAAGCTTACTTCATAAACGTAGAATGAAAAGGAAAAAGGAAAACAGGAATCTTCTGATAATTGTCAACTCTTTTCTGTTTCGAGAGATTTTTTTTCTTGTAGCAATTAATTTCAAAACTGATCCAAGACAAATGTCAGTCATTTTAACGAAGCACAAGGGACTTACTTCCTATCAGAAGAGAACATAATATTTCTCCCCTAAAAGTCTTTTTAAATACCGGGTGGCCAGAAATAAAACACCCCTACTCTGACCTCCCTGGATATCGAACTACTCAGTGTAAAGGCTTGAAAATTTGTGGACATACTATTCAAAAAATGGGGAAACGGATTTCACGAAAAAAAAATTTAGTTCCAGAAATCACCGATAGGTGGCGCTGTACCACTGGACGTATGCTGAAAAGACACAAAAACACGTTTTAAACACATTTTATTTGAAAGTACCAAGCATACATGAAACAAGGACGTTATCGATGCAGGGAATGCTGCTCAATATGGTTCCCTTCCTGAAGATGTAAAATGTGAAGTCTGTGGACAGCTTGTTCAACTGCGGATCGTAACTGGTCATCTGAGATGCTTCTCACATGCAGACTGATACTCTCTTTCAAATCTGCCAAGGTTACCAGACGTTCTCGATAAACAAGGTTTTTTAAGTGTCCCCAAAGCCAAAAATCACACGGATTAAGATCCGGTGAACGAGATGGCCAAGTTGTCGGAAACGCGCGACTGATTATTCTGTCAGTGGTGAAATGTTGGCGAAGAAACTGTTGCACAGGGAGTCCAATGTGTGGAGGTGCTCCATCTTGCATAAAAGTAATGGTGTCAAGGCATTGGCGCTGCTGCAAATGGGGTACAACAAATGTTTCGAGCATCCTTTTGTACCTGTTGGCCGTCACGGTACATGTCTCAAGGCCATTGGAAGTAACCTCTTCGAAAAAGAACGGTCCAAGGATGAATGTGGCTGTGAATCCACACCAGACTGTAACTTTCGGTGAGTGGAGTGGAATCTCTTGGAAGGTACGGGGGTTTGTCGTGTCCCATATGCGACAGTTATGGGTGTTCACTGTTCCACTGAGGTGGAAATGGGCCTCATCGCTCCACAGAATCTGCCACGGCCACAATGCATCCACTTCAACTCTAGCAAGAAATGTCAATGCAAAGGTCAGTCGCATCTCCCTGTCTGTGGCCAGCAATTGTTGATTAGGGCGGATTTTGTACGGGAAACAATGCACCATTTTTCTGAGTACGTTCCACACTGTGCTATAGGGAACACCCAAGTGTCGTGACACTGCACGTGCACTACTGCAGCCTAAAACATTATCCATTGACTGTTCAACAATACCGGTGGCAACATCTTCAACGACATCTGAACGAACCGGTTTGCGTCCTCGACCAGGCTGAACTCCAAGATGTCCAGTTTCCTCGAATCGAGCGATCATTCTCCTGAGAGCTTGTGGAAGCAATGGTCCCTTACGCAAATCCTTAAGTCGGCGAAACTCTCGAAGTGCTGCTGGAGCATTTCCTTTATTCTCGTAAAACAACTTCACAAGCAAAGCGCGTTCTGGCAGCGTGACAGCCATCACTAATAAGAATGACATTCCCCACCTTTTAACATGGCTTCTAACCATGCTTTATGCAAATTTTTCTGGTTACAGTATGAAATTGCAGTTACAACGGGAGTTCTAGCTTCTTTACTATTTTTATTTTCCATTAGGGGCAGAAAAATTAAAAAGGAAGCATGGAAGCATTCCATTCCGCATAAACATTTTAATTTTTATTATTATTTGTGTCTTTTGATCATAGTTCCAGTTGTGCAGCGCCACCTATCGGTGATTTCAGGAACTAATTTTTTTTTCGTGAAATCCGTTTCCCCATATTTTGAATAGTATGTGTACAAAATTTTGAGCCTTTACACTGAGTAGTTCGATATCCATGGAGGTCAGAGTAGGGGTGTTTTATTTCTGGCCACCTTGTACATATTAATTTTTGAATTTACAAAAATCTGAAAAATTCAGGCATTTCTACTTCACTAAATTTTGTTTTCAAATCTAAAGAATGGTAGTTTCTATATCTGTGCAGAAAATTAGATAAAGCAAAGAAAATTATTCTTACAAACATTCTGTCATTGTTTCCAATTCAACTTCAAAGCCTGAGTACTATTATTACTTAACACAATATAAAGAGACTGTAAATAAGATGAGATAACATTATATATTTGAGATAGATCTGCTCTTGGTAGCGAGATGATAAGATATGCTCGGAGAAGTAACAGATCACAAATGTTCATTGTGTTGTCTTCCTTTTGGGTAAATGGCTATCAGATGAGAAACTGTGATTTGCTAAAGTATTGAACCACACAGGTTTTTTGATACCTTTTTGGCTTTCCATGCCATAATTTACTTTGTTTACCAAAAAATTCCGATATACAAAAAATTCCTATGATTATTGTATAAATCTGTGCGGTCAAAGTGGACTGTAACTATTCATTTAAATTACAAACTATTAATGACGCACTTGATATTTATTTACTTTTTTAAAAAGGGAAATCATAGAAATTTTAAATATTCAGACATTTCTTAGGTATTTTTCTAATTATATTAAATAAATCTTAAGATTAAAAAAATTGCAATAATCTCAAACAATCATTTTTTTTCTAAAACCTTAAAATTCCTTTTGAAGATTTCATAAATATAGTTTCTTATCAAACACAAAAGAAACCGCAGAAAAGCCAACTTGTATTTTTTAAGTGTAAATAAAAGTAAGATTATATTTTTCAAAGATATTTAATTCAAACCAACAGGAGTTTTAAAATGAATGGAGAATAGATACTAAATTTTATTTTACAGTAAACAGACATCATAAAAAATAGAGCAAGAAGTCTCTTCCTGAGAATTTACAATCATAATATGTATTAAACTTGCTTTGATGTATTAGAACACCATTATTATCAAAGGTTAAATTCCAGATTCAGATGCAAAAATCCTCTAAAACAAAAAAAATATTCTTTAACTATTTTTTTCGGTTATTTAGAACTTAGCGAAGATTTTAGATGCGAATAAACAAACCATTACAAACTTAAAATATCGAAATATAAGAACGAAGTACTAAGTGCATAGCGATACTCAAAAATAATTTTATTCCAAGTTGTTGGATTAAATATAAAATGAAACTACTTATTTGTAATTTTCTACAAACTGGAATTTTAACAAAAGTTTATCCCATTATTTGATTTGTAATGACTTGGGCCGGGGCTACTAGTGAGTTTCACCGAAAACTAACTCAGATATTTGAGAAATAAAAATTTATTTATTTACAGCTCTGATACATATATATTTCGCACAGGTACACCTTCTTGGTTAATTATTTCACAAGTATATAAGTAAAATCAGATCAGAGTTCCATTAGGGGAAGGTGCTGTGTTTGAGATAAGTAAGGCATCTCTCCTGTAGGTGAGGAGTTGTGACGGAGTTCGTGAAACAACCGCAAGATTCAGACCGAGGTTCGGGGTTATCCGCTCGTTGATTAACCTGCTGGGATTGCCGGAAACGTAAGTTAATGAACTCAGAGAGCTGGCAGAGTAGCTCAGAAGACAAAACTGTCTAACTAATTGCAGTTCTTCCAAAGCTCTGATAAGCTTTCACACTTTAGACGAACTCACGGTGATCCGAATGGAATTCACGAAATTCAGATGAACTTCACGTGGCTCAACCTACAGGGCGCGGCTGCCTACGTTACACTCCAAATTCTCTCATGAGAGTTTCGCACAGAATTCAAAGCTGAATTCTTGCTCCAATCACTAACGCTCGCTTCGTCAGTGGGCTTCTTTCTCTTTTTGTCCCTCCTACCTTTCTCCGTTTCCTTTTTATTTGGGTCTCATAGGCCAGTCTTCAATGACAAATGGCCAATAGGGATATTTACCAATTTTCATTGGATCATCTGATCTCAGATATCTTCCCAATCACATGAGAGGGGAAAGCATCGATTAGCAACTAGAGATGGGTGGTACCGTAGAGGAAAAGAAAGGGTAATTTGCCAACAGACCATTTCTTTGTCACTTTGAACAGAGGGCGTCTCTTATCTATTGAAAGGGACACACCTGCTTCCTTTCCCTGATGTTTTTCCAACACCATGTCCATTTCATTTGAGACCGCACAAATCGCACAGATACATCTGGAGTCAGCTTGACAACTGTAGTTCGCAATGCGTACCAGATGTCTACATTCTTTTGCTTTCACCAACTTTTTCCACTATCAGCGAATTCTTCAGCTAGTTTTTCAGCTAGTTTCAGAAAGTATTTTCCCCCATGGGTAACTTAGTTCGATAGAGTTGTCACCGTCGCTTATCTGAAGTCGTCACAAGTTCAAATCCTTTCTTTTCTTAACAGAGGGATTGCCCTTTTTTCAAGCTCAATTATTCAGATTCTTTTGCGTAGAAAAAGGTTTAAGGAAGAAGTAGCACAAAATGAAAAGTACTTTTATATACATGCTGACTGGTCAGATAAACATCTAGGTTTGGTTTTTAAAGGCATCATAGAGAATATATATATTCCATCAATAAATATTTAAGCTACTTTTATTTATAATAAAAACATAGGAAAGGGCATTCTTCTTAATGAAATCGTTCCAAATTTATTCTTTCTCGAATACGAGGGATATTCAGAAAATAAGTTTTAGAACTTCAAAATCATGTAAATGAAAAGAAAAATGACTTATTACACTCATGTCCATAAATTAAGGTCGAAGAGTCATACTTCGAACCAGGTCTTCAGGAGGGGAATCAAATGAAAATTGCCCGGGCAAGTTTCAGACTGCATGTTGGAGCAATCGGTGGAGCTCTGGGTGTAAATCATCCAAGAGCTGTTGAGTTGTGTGAGAGCATATGTTATAATGAAAGAAAAAACTTTGGAACACAACTTTCCCCCCACGTTTTTTCCCCTTATTTTTTAATGGTCCACAATACCTCTCGTTTTATCATGTTCCTGGTAGTCCACAAACCTGTCCCACCCTGTTACAAAAAACTGGTACCGTGATCTTTCCTGACGGCGATGCTCAAAATAATTTCCTTGATTTCCTAGGAGAATTATTTATGTAACTTGACTTTATTTTGTAGATTGTTATATTGCCTTACAAATCACAAAGTTTCCCTATGTCTCATCTCTTGTTTGGACACAATCGAGAAATTAGTTACCATGTTCGAGCATGCCTTAAGAAATGTCAGAGTTACTACCAAGTTTTTTGTGATCTTCTGACAACAGTTTTGGTTTATATTTGGTTCAAAACTTGTGATAGCCGAGATATCACGTCACAACACCAATTATAGAAGGTGAAATTTAAGGAAACTTTAGTGAGGACCTCACAATGGTGAAGGAATGGCTTTCGCGAATTTTTTCAATGATTTTCTCCATACATTAACAATAATTGGCCGGCCCTTTCATGATTTCATCGTGAAAATTAGCGCGGTTTGCTCCAGCTTCATTCATTACGTCACTAAGTCAATTTTATTGCGTCAAGTTCCTACTAAATTTCAATTAATCTAGATTTTTTTATAAATAAAAGTCTAGTCACTTATCGCACTTCCCAATTCGCAGGTGTTTCTATTGAGGCACAAATTTTAACACTAGAACGTGCTGAATTTCGATGACCCTCAAATATTTAAAATAATTGTAATTAAAAGCATAAAATAGGTTAATAATTAAATATTTAAAATAATTCTAAAAACTAAATAATTGCAGGACTACTGTTCAGTGGGGTTTAGTTTTAAGACTTTTTAGTATTATTTCATGTAATTATCCTATATTATGATCCCTGTAACATAAAAACTGTAAGAAAAAAAATTACTCTCTTTCAAATAATCTTATGTTTTCATCGGAAACTAAATTAGAGCAAGAAAGCTCATCATAAATGGATTCATTCTCAGAAAACTCTCGCAACAAATTAGCAATTTCTTCGTGGCTTCGGCTGGTTACAAAGAACAGCAGATTTTTCCGACGCAGTTAATTCACCGTCGCCGGCATAACAACAGTAGCGTACTGAATTAAATCCATAGAAGAAGGTTGTTGGAGTTCCTGCCCGTTGCCGAGCTACCTCCAGGCTTGGCGATGTTGAAGTCTCCAGTGCTTTTTCTATACTGACATGGACTGAGAGAGATACATGTTAACAGAGAGCAGAACTACACAAGCTGCGCATTCCCATTGGTTGAAGTTTTAAAGCAAGCATTTTGATTGGTAGTTGAGGTGATACTATTTAAGTACTTGAGTTGTTGAGTTTATTTGACCAAGAGATCTTGGATGTGATGTAGCAGGATTGATAAGAGTTTGAATGAGAGATTTTTAGTGGAATGGCTTGAGCACACATTTAAAACTGGGGAGGGGTAGACAAACAAACAATGTTTAAATTAATCGAAGTGAATTTAAATAAGAAGAACATTCCTTGGTCTCTTAATTTTAGGATCAGCTTTGTATTTGGGGATATTTCTAATTGCGTCATTATCGCTAATATCAATTTTGTTATAGAAGTTTGTTGCTAATTTTATGACTATTTCTTTAAAGGAGGGGTAGTCAAGTGCTTTCCTGATATTGGTGTTGCTCATAAACCATTTGGCGTTAACTATTTTTCTAATTGTGAGATTAAATTGGGTTTCAATTATTTTAAAATTTGTTTTGGCTGCATGTCCCCATGCCGGGCATGCATACGTTAGTACTGAGGATTGCGTACTGAATTACGTTCGAGCCTATACTTAAATATGAGCTGCCATTGGCGCCAACGGTACTTTGATCGCCGCAGTCGAAGTACTGGCGCACATACTCAAAGCCATTTTGCAAACACAGCTTTTTTTTTAACTTCCAGAGTTGCCTTTTCACGGTGAGTTTTACTTTCCTATGTGAAATACAATTTTTTTAGCATCAATAAGTTTCCATCTATTATGAGCATGAATGAGTTAAATATCTATAATGAAATTTTAATTGATTCAATCCAAGAAAGGCTTTTTTATGAGTTTTCAAAGGCAGAAAAGCAGGAAATTTGTTATGACTTTGATTTATTGGAAGAAAAAGACTGAAAGGATGTATGGAAAATCTACACTTTCTCACGCGCACTTATGAGGGAAAAGAGGGAGTCGTAAAAAAATGTATTTTGAAATTTTGGAAATGACAGTAATAACACTCTCTAGTTCCAGAGAATTTTATTTACATTGCACTGTTTACTGTTTCTAGACTTAATAATCAAAACTTTTTATTTCTGAGCTGACTATTATTAACAAACAGGGTTTTCTTAAAATAAAAATATAAATATTATAGGAAAATTACGAAAAATTATTGGAAAATTGAAATATTACGTTTTTCAAGACAGTTTTATTACGCGTTTAACTTATTTCAAATAAATCAAAAATATTATACAAGTAAATAAAAATAATGCGAAGAAACACGTTTTTTTTTCCCAATACTTGTTTTAAATAAGAAAGAGGCTAATTTCACAGCTATCTGCCGCTAAAATGGCGTTAAGAGCATTTTTATATGGTAGAGGTATGCCAGGAAGCCATGCCTGCGTTTGAAATGAAATATCTCCATAGAATATATTTTATATTGTTTGCTTTGAAGTCTCCTCTTGTAATATTATCACTCTGCATAAGTTTCAATCTTATAATTGACATTATAACCTAAATCATGTATCCCCTTCTACCCATAATATAATTATGAATAATAATGCAGACTTTAACTATGCCATGCACAATTTGTGATAGAGCATTAAAAGGACGAGGGAATATTCTCCATTTATTTGCTGTGAATATCAAAAGCGCATTCTTTGTATCCTCTTTCTTGACAAATCGATAGCTGAATATTTTACTTTCGAATCTCAAATGTCTTCCAACATATTGAATTCGTAAATTTTTATGTAGCTTAAATGCTGGGCCACCAACAAAAAAGAACGAAACTTTTGGACTTTCTGTGTCTGACAAGCACAAAATAAAACAATATTTACTGTTGGCAATATCCATTAGCACAACTGAATGGTAATATTAATTATATAATTAATATATATATATTAGTATTAATTGTATTTTAAGTTCTAATTGTATCTTTATGAGTATAAATCATATCTAATATTCTGTTCATATTTGTGTATTTTTATAGAATTACATTGATAAACAATGTTACATTCAAAACTTAATAATAACAAAGTACGAAAATAATTGTAAGTAAAACATTAATTTTACACAATTCATTTAACACTCCAATAGATTTGAAAAGGTAGTTTTTATAGATTTTAAAAGTTATTGCTATCATTTCGACAAGTTGAATGAAATTGTTCAATTTGGTATTTTTGTGCTGATATCTTTTAGCCGCCCATGAAATCCCCCGAAGGAAGTCCTAATTCTGAAGTACTTTAAGAATTTCAACGCCAATTTCTTTTGCCTCAAATCTTCAAATAACGTGCAAAAAGCCCCTAAATCTTCTTTTGTCATTAATTGAATTAATCCAAACAAACTAATTTTTTCCTTTACCTCTTCATTCGACGACAAAATAACAGTAAAGATGGAATCTGCACTCTTCAAGTTATCCATAATCTATAAACATTTTAAATAACATATTTAAAGTATATTTGATGAAATTGAGACTTGTTGATTTAATTGGACAGACTCTTACGACAGAAATTTTACCGCCGTATGTGTAAACATTCTATTTCTGATAGCGATAGCGGCAAAACATCCGCAGCGGAAAAAACGCTATGTGTGTGACCAGCCTTAGAAGGAGAGCGCATGGGTTTGAAATCTGAGTTCGGAATGAGGTTTTGCATAATGATCGTATACATTTATAATGTTCCTTCAGGAAAATATTAAAACGCAATGGCCATCCAATTTTGGAAAAACTTCTCAAATTATTGGTAATTCTTGTATACTGATAACTTGATTCCCGTCAGGATGATCCCGATAGCATGGTTGCCTAGGTAACCGTCTCGTATGCGGAAGGGTAGAATTCGAATCTGATTGGGATTTTTTTTTTCTTTTTTGATAATTCTTATTCAATTAAAAATTTAAAAATAATTTTAATTGTTTATGTTTCTAATTCTTTAATCCAAAAAAAATTTATTATTGCCGAAACACATAATAATAAAATTGAAATTTTAAAAGTAAAAAATGGTAAATACTTTTATATTATTTTGAAAAATTAAATCATTTAAATTTAATTAATGATTTACAGATAGTTTTAATTAATAAGCTACTTATTTTTATGCAAGTTAAATGTTTATTATTTTAATAATTAAATTTTAATTTAATTCTTAAAAAACAGTAATAAATATGACACATAAATGGAGATAATTATTAATTATAAATGCTTTTATCATAAAAAAAGTTATTCAATATTTCTAAAAAATTATCCTATATACATTTATTTTCGATTGTATTCAAGAACCAAAATGATAACTATAGTAAAAGGACTGGAAGCAAAATATATTTCGACATCTTGCACTACTTATAAATAATGATTGTCCACAAAAGCAAGGTTTCTTTAAGAGCACTGTGGGAAAACAAACTCCATTTACATTTAAAAATACCTCTTTCATCAGAAATTTGGGCAGTGTATCACGCATACCTCATCATCTTAATAAAAATTGTGAAATGACAGTTAATGGGGTACAATTGATTGAATCTTTATACTTTTTCGTGAAAATTTATTTCTTGATCATGTTCGATTAAATCAGAAGAATTTTGTATACGCTTAATATGCTTTGAAACATCTGCCTACGCATTCAATAAATTATAATACCTGCTCTCTACTGTTTCTTTTGGTTTGCATTTGGAGGCATTTACTAAAATATTTAACTAATATCAGTTACTTTCTTTAACTTTTCATATAAATACAGCTTCGTAGAATTAGAATTAATAATTTATTATAATTAAAATCCAATAATTTGAAAATTAATTGTTTGAAAATGATGCAAGCAAATTAAATTAAATGTAGCTATTAATGTTAAGTTTTTAATTATTTTTCCTTTAAACATTAAATTATAATTCAAGTATTAAAATAATGAGCATTACTCAATGCATAAAAATAAGCAGCATATTAATTAAAACTGTCTGTAAACTGTTAATTAAATTTAAATTATTTAATTTTTTAAAAAAATGCATTAGTATTCATAATTTTTTTTCTTTTAAAATTCTAATTTTATTATTATGTGTTTCAATAATAATAATTTATTTTTGGATTACAAAAATTAAAAACATATTAATTAAATTATTTGCAAATTTTTAATTGAGTCAGAATTATCAAAAAAAAAAAAAAAATCCAAACCGGATTCGAATCCTGATCTTCTGCGTACAAGACGGTTACCTAGACAATTCCGCCATTGGGATCATTCGGAGGGAAGTTATCTGTAAATGAGTTTTACCAAAAGTTTAAGAACCACTTTCTCGAAATTGACTGTCCATTGCATTTTAATATTTTCATAAATGAACATTTTGAATGTATTCTATAATTATACCAATTATCATACTGAACTCACATTTCAACCCCGTGCCCTTACCTTGTTAGACCTTTTCTATGAGCCCTCATTTCAAGTAGTCTTCTCTGCACAAGGTTCGAAAATCGAATGAATTTTATGAGCAGATAAGCAAATGCTGTCAAACGAAACACTTAAACATGACAATTTATAATTATCTAATTATTTCCGCTGTGAACCCAATGACACTGCATTCAAGGTCAAACAAATGTGTGATAGTACTTAGGGAGATTAGTTTTAATTTGTGAACTATCGTATGTTGAACGACAGCTAATTATAAATGCCTTGGTGTTGAAACGACACCAGAAGATGTTCTTGGTATACTTAGTTCTAAAATCTACCCCAATTATCCTAGAATCACAAAACTTTTTCTGTGCAATCCCCGTAGAAAATAATTAAAAGTCAATTTCTTCCTATTAAGGGGATAATTAAGTCTACATTCATCCAAAATTTGTCCACACTGCATTTAATATGATTTTTGTATGTTAGTTTATTATCAATATGAGACCAAAGTATTTGACTTTGTTCCAAGTAAGATGGTCTTTGAAGGAGAGCTGATTTAGGTCTCTGAGATCATGAACTTTTTAAAACGATGTTGCATGGATTTTGCCGATAATTCTTCAGAAAGTGCACCATTTTTCTATTTCAGTTAATATTTTTTATATATTCCTGATATCATCTTTTGTTGTGTTGCCTTCAGTTAGAAAGGCTGTGTCGTTCGCAAAAAGCAATTCATCTATGATTTTTTGGAGAAAAAAAAATCACCCATCTTTAAAATGCTCCCCAGTGGCCCACTCGCTTCAATACTTCCAGTTTTGGAGAGAACATGATTCCTTTTGATTTTGAATTTTTGTTTTGTAGGAAGATAATTATGATGCTAATTAAGTAATGATACAAGTTTTATTGAATGAGCTTGTAAACCAGACCATTTTGCCACATCCTGTAAAATACTCTGATTACGCCTAGAAAGACACCTCCTGCGCAGAGATTGTAATTGGTTCGCGATGTTGGTGACGCGCTACAACTGGTGAATAAAGTCATGGGATGAACGGAACCCATACTGTTTGTTTGGGATTATTTCCAGCTGCGTGCTGTCGTCTTATAGTCTATTAAGAAGAATATTCTCGAATATTTTAACGGTATTGCTCAAAAAACAAATACACTTTTCTTTGGGGGAGTTCATGGTTTTAACCTGATTTCGGGTATTAAAGAACAACAGCAATTTTCCAGGAAGGAGAAAATTATTGAAATGGAAAGCATTTGAAAGTGTTAAAAGTAAAAATATTTATATGCAACTTTTTTAAGGTTTTGTGGGAAAACTTTCGGGACTATGGCTCTTTAGACAGTAAATTTTTAATGACGTTTTTAACTTCAGTTCCTGAGGTTAATTTAATATTGTTGAGAAGCTTTTAATTATTGATGGAATACCTCACAGTTCTGTTAGTGTTGGAGTTGTGTCTATTGTCATAAAGCTTTACATTTGGTTGGAAAGCGTTATATGAAAGCATTTGTTTTTCCTAAAGCGTATATTTCAGGTCTTGTAATTTTTCCTTGTGACTTCGCAGATTGATAAGCCCTCTGGGTTTAGACTTAGCAGCTAATATGTCCAGTAGTCTTGATCAAATTTAGATATATCTTTTTTAATTTCGTTGTTTGAGATTTGGGAGAGGGCGGAGGCTCTTCATTTGTATCTCGGATCGTATGTAAATTTCCATCTCTTCAGTATTTGATTCCTTAAAGTCGCTTTCTTTTGGTGACTCTAGGGCAAGTTTCCTAAGGGGTCCATTTAGGAGCTTTGATTTTGGAGCAAGATTGATAGAACGGAGAAAAGTAGGATTGTCTATTAGCATTGTGAGAATTAAGATTGTGCTTAAAGAAGGATTGTGCTAGAATTGCTCTATTAAATCCGAGCATAGTTTTATCAATTTCTTTGGTGGATTTTATAGTTGCATTTCCTGAGATTTCGACTGGAAGACTGAACTGGACTGGAAAATGTTTCACACTCAGTAGTTTAGAGTGATTTTGAGATTCTTTCAGGTTTGTGTAAATGTGAAATGGCATGAAACTGAGTTGTTGTCATTATGAAGTTCCTTCATGGAGTTTACGTCACCTGACGTCAGGTTCTTCAGTAAGTGAAAATCTAGCGGGTTTTTGGTTTAGGAATGATGTAGAAAGTGGGTCGGATCTGGAGAAGAAAAATGCATCTGACTTTCTGTATAAATGAAATCATGAATAATTATTCCATTCGGAGTTATAGGATAAAAACTAAGTCTACGTCAAAAAGGAAAAAAAATTGGAATGACTGTATTGAGCCTCCGAACTGATTAAAATAGACTCACTCATCTGAGGCCTCGTGGAGCTTTACTTATATAAACCCTTCTTCTAAAGGCTAGGAAATAATTAAGTATGACAAAAATTATGTTTTGTATTAATGAAACAATATTAATGAAATTCTAACTTATTTCTCAACAAGATATAATTACAGCTTAAATGATATTATGAACGTTTCATTAAGAGTATTTTCATAAAACTAGTCTAGTTTCAAAAACTATTTATTCGATGTCTTTTTAAATAACTAAAATTTACAGCAAACTGCGAGATAAAATATTATAATATATTGTTCGCTTTTAATTTATATTAAATGTTTGATAAGAATTCTCAAACACATAAACCTTAAAAATACATTCATCTTAACAAGAATTCTAATATTTGACAAAATTTGAACAATAAATAATTTTAACTTTAGCTTTCAAACAATACATGAAGCATTTGATTGATCTAATCTTAATTCAAAAATTTCATGCTAAAGATATGAAACTGTCATCTATTGCTTTAAGGGAGAAAGGTTTTGAAAAGGAAATGAAGAAAATCTTTTTCACATTTCTTCAAATTTTCAAAATAATACTTATCCATTTATCCACAAGATCCACCCCCAAACATATAATACAAAGCAAACTAAAGCAAAGTGCTTAACAAATCATTAGTCGTTAATAGACTGAAAGTCCATGCCTTTTAGCAGATTGAGAATTAATGAAAACAGGAGTGATTCCATTAAAAGCCTGGACTTAAGTAAACTTCCATATAACACATTTCTTTTCGTAACCATTGTTATTGATCATATAACTACTTCTGACAGGCCCTTTTGGTTGGAGGGGTTTTTTCCCGCTTACTTATAAAAAATGCCTTTTTCAGATGCTTAAAATTTTTAGTAAGTATTTTTTTAAAATTATTAAATTTCTTTTAAATCTTTGATTAGAATCTTAAAATATACCATTTTTTAAATGAAAATTTTAGACGTTAGGTTAAATGAAACATCTTCTTGGCAAATTATGCTTATTACAGTGGGAAGGAACAAAATTGAAAGGGATATCTTCTTAATATCTTTTTAGAAATTACGGAAAATGTTTTAATAATATTTTGATTCAAATCAAATTACCTTTAGAAAACAATTTTAATCTGTCTAGTTAATTAAAAAACGAAATAATTTAGAGAATTTTTATTAATAACTGAATTATTTTGCTTATAATCTTTAGTAGATTTTCTAATTACACAAAACAGAACATGTATTTCAAAACATTTCTCTTATTTACATTTAATGTAGAATTTTTAAAGTTCTGTATAGAGAAAGGCATTTTAATAGTGTTTCATGATGTATATTTTAAAAAAGCAGTTATATGTTTATTCATTCGCGGTTTTATCATATACAAAGCGATGAACATGGACAAAAAATGCGGGAGCAGTTGCAAAAAAGGAAATCAGCAATAGCTTTTGCATGACTCGAAAATGAAGAAAACTTTTACATGAGCAACACAAAAGGTGACATTTGTGAATATATTTCTTTTACATTCGTAAATAAAAATCAAATAATTTCTAAAATTTTAAAGGTACACATCTGAGGTATTGATAGAATTAGCAGAAGGGCGCAAATCAATACTCTGGCCTCTTTCGAGCCAATTTCAGGAATTATTTAAAAATAAATTGTTTTTAAGACTTCATACTAGATATTTGAAATACCGGAAGTACCTATCCTAATAGCTCATCACAATTACTCCTACTAACTGTAGTATCTACTGCAATAGAGTTTTCATGAATGATTTTTCATTAATTTCGAAATATTATTAGTTTAAAAATATCACTGGCTAAAATTTTTCATGATATTAAATTTAAAAAATTACAGAAATCTGATAAATAATATTTTTTCAGGGCATTTCAATTTTGTATTTTCTTTTAATATAAAAAATTATGTATAAAAATTCAATTATTCCCAAAGGCTCAAAAATAAGTAAATTAGAGAAATAATTTTTTAAAAAATTTCTACTGTAAATTTTTTTTAAATTAACCATCTAACTGATCAGCATATCAAAAAATTAAATCCTGAAGAAAGCTTTATTTAAAATGGGGCACATTATTCAATCTAGTAGATTTATAGTATTGAAAAAAAAGGATATTATAAAGGATTATGCAACATGAACATATTGGAGAAACCTTATTATTATTATTATTGAAACATTTAGAAATCCTCGTGCACCACTAAGTATCACAAGAGGCTTACATTACATGAAAACATCACAGACAGAACAGAAGGAGAACAACCATGCCTAATTGGGACTCGAACCCTGGACGTCCAGACGGGAAAACCTATTTCCTACTTAATTTATAATATTAACATTCTTTTTCTTCTTTTTTTTGCCGTGAAACATGCATGTTCATATTGTAACCTTCAAAATTATAATTTTAAGCGATTTTTAGAGGAAATCAACATATCAGGTTTGAAGAAATATTTGTGCAAATCATTAATTTATAATTTTCTATATACTTTGAATTCCCATAAGTATACTTAAGATATTTTAAACATTTAAATGTTATCCGATTTTATTATTATTTCCATTTTAAAAAGTGTCTGCAGAATAATTTGCATAACGGAATTCAAAGCTTTTGACAGAATAATGCAAGAAAAATGATGAGAATAAGAACATACTAAAATATTTTCTTAAATTTTTTACCCTAAATTATTTAATAGAGAAGGAAAGCTTGCAGTTGATAGCATAATTTCTTGTAAGTATAATGCTAATGGAACAGGTTCTCCATTTGTTCATTACCAGCAATCCACTGGACGGAGCATTAGCAATGAGGTGGGAACTACAATTGAACTTAATTGCCCTCACTGGCCCTTCCAACTCTTCCAATAGAAAGTACATTCCGATATCAATGCGAAGTCACCCTACCCCCACAGCACTGCTATGCCCACCAGAGAGATAAGGATCGACCACATTACCGGAACTCTTCAACCTCAAATCTGGGATGTCCCTGGGAAGGGGGGGAGGGTAGCTTAAGTACAAGACTTCACGAGACTTACCTTCAGGAGAGTATTCTGATCCATTTTATCGAGCAGCTACAAAACGTGCGTCCTCACTTATGTTAATGGAAGAGAGAGCTCCTGAAAAGAATTGGCAGCATGTGAATTAAAGTCATGAAAAGTAAATCATTGTTCTCAAACCAAGAAGAGATATTTTATTTCCTTAACTTTCAATTTTATTAAATTTTAATTAGCATTAAAAACCAAATATATAAAGGCAATAATTGTTATTATGTGCATAACAATGTAAAAAAAAATAGTTTTACAAAATACACATTCCATCTTCTCAAGGAACTATCGAACTACCTTGGTAATTTAAGCAAACATTTTTAAACAATGTTTTTAATAATTTTTAAGTAGCATTGTATTATTTGCGTTTGTCTAAATAATATTGAATATCATTACTAAATATAGTTAATATTCAATCTTATTCCTACTTTTCTTAAGATGGAAAAGGAAATGTAATTCGGCGACCTGAAAAATCTCAAAATAAAACAATTTATTTTGATTACTCTTTTTATTAGAAACTTTACTAATTTTTTTTTATTTTTAAACTCTTTCTAATATAATAAACAACTACTAGTTTACCTGAAAATTGTTATTGCTTCTGCATGCAGTTTGCAGGATGCTCACTAAAATATATGTAAAAAGTGTAAAGGCAAGTAGAAGGGTCCAAAATAAAAAGATTTTATAATAGAAAGTATGTGGGGTAAATGATATTTTAGAAAGAAAGCTGAAAGGTAAAAAATCAAATATTTTAATGACTAAACTTTCTACAAAAGATGCGCCACCGCCCTAACGTAGGGGGTCTTCCCCAAAAGCTGGGAGTTCCGGATTGGGTATAGCTGTTTTTCTGTGTTCTGGCTGTAAGGTGTATGAATATGCCCCTCGGGAAAAAGGGGCTGTACAAGCGACTGTGATGAGTGAAAATCAAAAGTCATACTCTTTCAAAACAAGAGACACTCCTTTCGGCTTAAAACTCGCTGATGCCTTGGCGAAGCTTATCCTTGGCAAATGCCGCTATTAATAACAACAAAAGGTACCCGAAAGAAACACTGCCAAAAGTTTTACAAGATTCATAGCGAAGATGCAAGGATTGACGTGATTTAGTAAAAATTATCATCAGGCATGTCAAACCTATTTCCAATAGTAACTAATAGTCATGTGATTAAATCTTCAATGGACTCAACTGGAATTCTGTAAACCATGATCTTAATGTGCTCCTAGTAAAAAGAATTCATAATGTTAGATTTGGTGCTGAATCGAGCTCTATGTTGCTGGCGCCCCGTTGAAGCGCGAATAGCGGATAAACAACGGAAAATTGTTCCACAAGATATCTTTCAGAAACATACCATATATGTTGTCGTTCAAGACACGATGTAAAATGTGTGCTCAAATGAAGTTGCTGAACACAATGTCAGTCCAAACATTAATGGTGAATCTTTACTAGAAGCATACAGACGAATTCCAAATTTATGCAACGATTCGTGTTACTCGAAATTTGTGCAAGAAATAGCGCTTGATGCTAGAGGACAGCTTTCAGCTACAATCTAAACAGCGCCGTCTGTTATCTCATAGAAGCTTCTCTGTCCTTTCTACTACCTTTACGATTCTACAAAGATATTTTAAAGACGTATTATATATGTTTTTTAAAAAATTTCGAAATAATTCTTTTTTTACAGTTTTGGAAATTTTCCTTAATATTTCTAACCTTCTCACAAGCCTATGGATTATTGTATGCAGAATATAAATAAATGATTAAACTATCCTGATTTTTCAGTTATCAAATTTTCATCCTCAGCTGTATGATGCTTGTTATAAAATGAAGTAAAGCAGTCCGGTTCACACTATTTTGGGATAGCGCTGTTATTGCCAATTATTTACAAATCCAATTGGCATACGCAAACTGTATTCAAAATATCATGCGCTATGAGACTGAATTAGAGATGGTACTAGGAAACCAGTAATAAAGTTCAAATTTATACCAATAATAAAGATAAAGCGGTGTGTGTTGGAGCTCTAAAAACCAGACCATTTGATATATAGCTTCCAAATTTGGCACATACATATCTTGTAGTATGAAAAAGCACATTTCCGAGGGATTTTTTTGAAATTTTAATTAGAATTGTAATTAATTAAAAATTAAACTAAATTTTGGCATTTTACCTCAATAAATTCCAAAAAGATTACAACTCAAAAATAGTGTTTACATAATGCTAAAGTTTTTAAAAAAATATCTTTTCATCGTTACCAATTTAGTACAAAAATTTCCTGAATTTGAGCAGTTTTTTAAAACTAATTTCTACCTAATTTTCAAAAGCAGAATTAGAAAAAAATTATACTATTACCTGGAAATTCAAACCGCTTTCATTATTTCGTCAAATAATTAATCGCATAGTTTTCTTCCATTGTTGAGAGCTAAAATAAAAAGACAATTTTGTTTTATATTTGCATAGTTTACAGTCGAATAAAAAATTGAAGTTACAAAATCAAGAAATTGGAAGATAGAGGAATCGAATACTGATATTTTTAATAGCACCGCGATGTCATGGAAACTCATATTGGAAAATTTCATGTACATAATGAGTGAATCGCATGTAAGGCTAGCAAACTAGGGCATCGGTATTGACTGGCAATTTCAGTTAAATTATTTAA
>JAOUZG010015106.1:0-12136 GCA_026289955.1 Argiope argentata | reverse complement strand
CACACACACACACACTTTTTGCTGTATACTATAGAGAAAATTTAAAAACTAAAATAAAAATAGACGCATTAAGCTTACAAAAATTTTATGATATGATACTTTGGATGAAATGTTAGAATCCGCTTTAACTCTGTGCACTCCGCAAAGTAAAGAAACTCATTTCTATACATATGTGAGGATAATGATGTTTTTAGTGCTTCGAATTTTCAGAAATCATAACAAGTTTGTTATTTACTTAAAAATTTATATGCAAGTTTTTGTTATTACACTGCTTTTACAATAAACACTAAGCAACAAAATATGAAAACAATTCATTCTGTACAATGGAAGTTAAACTTTATATAGGAAAGTGTGCAAGAGGTTAAATTATTTTCCTTTGCATAAAAATTCTAATGATTTTAATACCAATACGTGAATATAAGGATTTCACAGTTTTTTAGTTTATACTATTTATGAATTTCATTTATTTATTCTCTTGGGAATTTTAAGTAAAAAGAGTTTTATTGGCTTCAACAAAAGAAAATATACAAAGAACATGAATGAGCGAAGTAGGTCAGATTGCACTAGCCATAAACAGTAATCAATTCATCAAGAATCAGTAATAAAGTGAATATTTTGCTACCATTTCATATTGAGAAACACATTCATATTTAATAATTTCTCTCCTCGACAGATAAAAATTTTACAAACCTTTGGTACGAATAACTCATATATACAGCAAATAGCCAAAACCGTAATAGCTTGTTCTTTGCATAAAAATCCTATGACTGCGAGGAGACTAGTAGCTCCACAGTGTTGCCAGGCTGAAGAAGAAAAACAAACAAATAAAACAAATTACTGCAGACGAAAATTCAGAAACAGTGTCAAGCCATTATTATTAATAACAAACTACAAATAAGAAAGAATATAAGGGAGATAAAAAAATGTAAATTTTTATGCTATTATAAATTTTATTAATTTTGCCTGACTGATAAAATTCCTGCTTCAAAGGATAAATTTCATAATTAGGAAGATGAAAACTGCTAACCAGATTAAAAATATAAATTACGATTCTCCGAAACTTATTGTTATTCTACTGCAAACGATTTGTTACATATACTTTTTATTTTCATAATTATCGATTACGTAGAATAAATTTAAATAATTATAAGATTTTTTCATTTTTTAAAAATAAATAATAATTAAGAATTCAATTATAATTTGCTTTAGATTTTGATTCAAAATTCTTTTTCAGTTAAGTTTTGATTAAAAAACTCGAAATATTTTATACCGTAAATCATTCCACTTTAGATGTCACAAAACCCATATATTTAAACATTTTACACTTTTTAGTGTACGAAGTGTACAAAATAAAAGTTTGTCGTCATCAAAAATTTGACTTTCAGATTTTGACTTATCTCCACATTTCGAAATTCTTGAGCTCGGTAAAAAATGCCTCTTAGAATTAAGCAATTTTTATGTTTAATCTTGGTATAAAATGATTAAATTCGGTAACGAAATTTGAACTTCACTTTCTACGGTGCAATATAAAATCTAATATAAATCTGCAATTTTGATGCTAAGATCAAATAAATTTAATTTAGTTTATGGATTTTAATTGCATTTTTATATGTTTAAATGAATCGTCAAACAATATATTATTTGAAAATTTTTGATAATTAATGAAATTGCTTATAGAATATCAGATTTCATCTATTTAATCCAATATATTTTTGCGATTTACACGCTCACGATTAGTTTGACTGGCTTGTAAGCATACTTTGTAATATTTGTTAGAAATCCAAAGCTTTTATGAAATGATTACCTATCAAATTTCATCGCCTGCTCATAGCATCTTTTACATATAATATTTACAGAGAGACTTTTATTATTTAAAAAATATTCTTTTATCAGACTCAGAGAGTTCTAAAAACTATGCAAGGCTGACTTTGTTAGGATACAAAAAAGTAAGAATAGTATCACATAAATATTGTCCGATTTTTTTAATAAGTAATTTTGTTGATATATCAAAACACGACGTAATACTTGGAGAAAAATCTCACTTCTTGCGTTAGGTAGAAATCTGTGTTCCACGTAGAAGAGTAAGGCACAGAGAAAGGCAACAGCTGATAGAAGTTCTGCTCTCCCAACCACGCCCGTAACCTGAGAATGCAAAGGAGAATATAGATTAAGGATAATATCATAGAAGAATTGGGAAACATTTGATAATTAAATAAAGGTTAAAATGAGATCTGGAATGCATATTTCAATGCATCATGCCAGAACATAAGTTCTTGGACAGCCAAGCACCACGTGCTCGTGAAAGTTAAATTATATTTTTATTCATTTTAATGGTTTCATTGAATGAGACTATTTAGTATTGCAAACGATCCAAGAAATACTGTCTCGCATTTATCGTTTAAAGAAATATCACATACTCTATTTATTTCATTTCATATAATCATATTATCAAAATGACATTTTTCTAGGTTTTATTTGCTATAGAAATTAACATATATTTTTTAAAAATCAGAGCTTTCTTTGGCAACGCGTTATTAAAAGCTGATTTTTTGAGCTGCTCGAGAAGACAATAAAATTTTTATTTTTCGCCTACAATTTGATCATTTTTCGCGTACAGATTTTTGCTGACGCCAAAAACCTCATCCCCAAAACCTCATTTTCTGACATTGAATTATTCACATTAATATTGACAACGATAAAAAAAACTTTGTTTTGCATTTTTAATTTGAAAAAAATATCACATTTCCTATTAATTGCATTTCATATAATCACGTACTGAAAATGGCATTTTTCTAGGTTTTATTTGCTGTAGAAATTAACTTTTTAAAAAAGAAAACTTTTGTAAAGGTGAGGAAAACGCGTTGTTAAAAGCTGATTTTTTGAGATGTTGGTGCAGATAAAAACCTTTTTATTTTTAGCCTATGGTTTTTGGTTGATTATATTTCGCCTACGGATTTTTGTTGACGCGAAAAACTTCACCCCAAAAACCAAAACATGTTTTGACACGATAAAAAAAACCCAGCGGAGAAGTCTCTTTAAAACTTTCTCAGTATATATTAAAGGTATTAGCTTATTATTAACTCTATACCATGGGCAAACAATAGAGCCTATTAGAAGATATTCTTGGTGAATAATCTGGAATGCCGTTAATACACAATCACCAGAACGCCAAATGTGTTTTTCAAATTTTTTCTTCTAATTGATTGAAAGCAAAATTTGACACAGAATTACTATTCTATTTTCAAAAATCCCTTCCCAAATTTCATGTATTTAAACCATTGATGATTTAAATCATTGAAGCATGTACTCTAGTATTTACATGCTTGTGAAAATACTGTTTGAAGAAAGGGCAACGGCCTGACGGATAATTCAAAATTTGATAGGCATTTACACTTCAAATCTGTGCACAAAGCTTTATCCACCTAGCTGTCTTTGTTTTGTAGTTGTCTTAATTTATATTCAGAAAGCAGAACAGACAGATTTCTTCTGAATATTTTTCGATGAAAATCTACAAATTGTGTTCCACTCATTGAACAAATTTCTTCTGTCCAGCTGAAAGCAATTGAATTACCATGTCCACAGACAAACATAATTCCAGAAAGGGGCTGTTGAGATTCGCCAAAATCGTAATGTTTGACAATATTTTTTCGTATGTGAGAAAGTTAAAAGATTTAACTTCTTCATTCAAAATTACTTTAACGTAAGCGTATCGATTCCGATAGAGGAAAAAAATTATTGCTCAAATTTATCTTTTGAGTAAAAAAAAAAACGAAGCAGTTTTCTTTTTAGAGAGCATCCATATAGATTAAATCATACATAAAAGACAATACATGTAAGAGGAATTGATTTTTAAGATTATATAGAAAGAATACATTGCCTCATAAGGCAAATCTTTTACATACTTATTTTAAAAACTCCAAAAGTGTGATGCTGACATTATTCCTACTTGTCATTTATGTGTAGAACTTGTCGATATGAATAATAATATTTTTATTTATGTATTATTATTGTAAATTTATATGCTACTAAAACTGAACTGAGCAATTTATTTGGTGTATCCTTTTTTATTACTTATTTCATTTCTCTTGCATTTTCGATCCCATGTTTTATTCTTAGAATGATTTAATTCTGTTTTCTTGACTAATTTTTGAAGCTTAGATTCAACTTTTTGCAACACGTTATAGGAAAAGATAAGCACATTAAAAAAAAACTCATTACACTAAATTAAATTTAAATCATACATGAATTAGTTTTTATAGTTATTTTCAATATTTATGAAAATTATATGTAATGAAGTTGAAATTTCAAATTTAAAAAATAAAATAAAATTACAAATAAAAGGGAAATTTATATAATTGTAGTCATTTATTTATTCGCGTGCATGATGATAAGTGAGCTATTTAAGTTATTAAATATATTTACTTGTAGGTAATAACACCGATACCTAATAATTAATTTAATCTTGAATAAGTTAATAATTATTAATTCATTTTATTATTAATTACACTGATGTTGATTAATAATGCAATAATAATGAATGTCAATTAATAATATTAATTTCAATATTATTAAATGACATTCATTATTATTCAAGGTTAATTTCATAAAAATGTAATGATTAATGTATTTTAAATGAAGTTAATAGTTACTCAAATTAATGTCCGTAAATAACAAATGAGAAAAAGTAGCGTAATTCCAAATAATCTGTTAGCTTTGAAGCTATTTTGTTAGAAACTCAAAATTTCATAGCATTAAAAAATTCTAAATATAAAATAGTTCCACAATCAATTGTTGATAATTTATTTTTTGTACGAGATTTATTAGTATAAGTTTGCTTTAGAATATGCAATTCCTTTAGTAAAAACATAAACATAATGAGTGGAAAAAGTCTCTAGTGTTTAATAAAAAAATAATCTAATTTCTCAAATGAAAAAATGAAGCAACAGTGTTGGTAGCGTTTTTTCGCCGCTGTTTTTTTTCTTGCTTGAACTCCTTATTCCATAATTGATTCAGAATGAATTCTAACAGTCTTTAAAGATAAAAATAAAATAAAATATTAATATATATATAAAAATATAAAATATTTCTTTTCCTCCTGTATGAATAACTTCTTCATATGTTTACGAAGCAAACTGGCAAGCAATGACAAATTTGGCCTCACAACATGATGGAATTTCATCCTGAAATGGAATCACTTTTATATTAATTCATAGAAGACAAATCAAAAATCCATCTGCTTTTTGTTTTCAAAGAATTAGTAAGCAAAACGGTCGGTTTAATAAAGCCAATGTTTCTCGATATTCGTTCCCGTTTCATTTTGTGCAGAAATTCACGAAATGTAGGGCAGAGAGAGGGCGCTGTTAGCAAAATATGTTTTTGAAAAGTCCAAATAAGTGGAATAAGATCTGTGTTGTACGAAGGATATTCCAGGACTTCGAAGCCCTAATGGTTAAGACTTCATGTGATAAGGACACTCACTGCTTGAAGAAATAAACTTTGTGATTTATTGTAGTTTTCATAGTCTTTGTGTAGTTTGACGAGTCTTATATTAATATCTGATCCTACAACAGCTGACCACAAAGAATAAATAAGCTCTGTTTGTTCTTTCCTAGTGTAGGGTACAATACCGGTAGCACTGAGATCATTTTTATCTTTTAACCCCTTAACCGGTTTATTTTCCTTATTATCTACTAGCCGCCTTTGGCGACCAGACGGTTCGCCAATATTAATGCCGGCTAAAGGGATAAATCATTTTTTATATTACATTGTCTCATAATAAGTTTTTCAGCAAAATATTTTTAAGCTTCAAATTTCGATTGTTATATAATTCACTTATACTATTATGTAGGCCTTAAGCAGTTCTATCTTTGAAGTCCGCATCTCTCTCTGATTTTCTATCAGTGCACGTAAAATTCACTTTTGAATTAAATTAAAAATGATGAAACTTCAATTAATATAAAGACCTCTTTACTCAATCCAAGCGTGTCTTTAAAAAAAGCTAAGAAATGAAAGCAGAGTAGTCCGACATTGAAGTTTTATTTTCAATACAGAAATGGAAACATTATAACTTTTTTTTTATTATTTATAAGATCTCTAGGAGTTATTCAGCGAAAATTTCACAGGTTAATTAAAACCTTCAGTTTTTAATTTTATTTTTAGATGTATATAAATGCTCTCAATAATATATTTTTTTAGGTTTATAAATATATTTCAAAAAATTATGGTTTAAATTACTTTGGTCTTATAGATTCATATTTGTAAAATATTCATAAAATTTCAAATTCTAAATAAATAAATAAGCATTTCTATCTTCTTCAAATTTGGCTGATTTATTCAGTTCTGAATATTGCAAGTTTAGAACAATCAGCATTTTCATAATCTAGACCAATTATTCAAGAGTAACACTGATTGGCTTCTTTATCTTTATAAAGTGATCTAAAATCGCCAGTTTATATCGAATAGTTATGTTGAAATTTTCATAGATCGATCAGCTTCGATGATTGATTTAGTTGATTGGAGTGACACTATTTTTATTTTAAGGACTTATTGTCTCAAGAATATTTTGTTAAATATGATTCACAGAGCAGATGATGTATGTAAAAATTTAATTCATCAGCATTTTTTCTCTCAAACTACTAATTCTATATTTCACTTAGACAATTTCTTAAGAGAGTGTGTCCCTCCCCAAAAAATTAAGAAATTAGATGTTGGGCTCCATTTACAGAAGATGCCTTGTAGATGTTAAGCCATATTTGCCTTAAATAAAATTGTTTAATTGGATTAGTAATATATGTATAGTAAAATATCATAGAAAACGTTTCCATTCATTTATTTTCCAAAAATATCATGTTTCATATTTGTTTCATTTTATACAGACACGTGCCGAAAATGACATTTTTATATGTTTAATTTGGAATGATAGTTGATTTATTTTTTCTCGTGAGAGAACATGATATTGTTTTGGTTAGAAAGTTTTGATGTCTCCGAAATATGTGGGTAAAAATAGTTTTATATGCTTTTACAAATTGTGCATTGTTTATTACGTATGCTTGTTTGAAAGAAGATGCGTTTTCAAATAGCTGACCTACTTTTACCAGTACAGCTCTAATATTACGTTAATTCGTTGAAAGAATATGCGTTTTTATTTCGCATGATTCATTAAAATGCGGAGATAAATTACAATCACGAATGCGAATTCTTTGATTTGCACAAAATATCTTCTTCACATAAGCAAAAGTAGCAATTTAAAACATGTCTTATTGTTTCAAAAATTAAAAAAAAGAGTGCAAAAATATTTTATTACTACTGATTATCAATTGCTTTTTGTTCGTCGTTTCTTTGAAATGATATCATTTTCAAAGTTCATTTAAGATTTCTTGCTTTTAAATAATTAATCTCATTCTCAGAAGATTATCGTTTGGTGGTTTTCTAAAAATTCTTTTTCAGTTTTAACTGTCACACTTTCGTAATATATTTTAACTTGGTATTTTTATTTACTTTAATTCTTTAATGGAATTGTTAATTTTGATATAGCAAAAGATCAAGAAATATTTTCTCTTGCATTTATTGTTTAAAAAATATCACATTTCCTATTTGTTTCATTTGATATAATCACGTGATGAAAATTGTTTTTTCTGTTTTATTTTTGGTAGTAATTAACTTTTTTAAAAATAAGAACATCTGAAATTTTGATGGCAACATTTTATTAAAAGCTGATTTTTTTTTTTGAGAACCTCGAGAAGATAAAATATTTTTATTTTTTATTTGTTGCGAAATAAATAGTTGAAAAAAAAAACGATTAAATTACATGTTAAAAAATTCATTAAAAATAGAATTTTAATTTATGGGTCAAAACATTAGTATCTTTGAAAAGCTAGTTTTTTGAGCTTTAATGTGATGCAAAAATTAATTTTGTGCTGTACTATTTTCAGAAGTTATAGCGAAAAAACTTCAAAATTTGGCTTATTTTTTAATTAATTAAAATTTTAATTAAAAATTCAAAAAAAGGGCTCCGAGGTGCACATTCCCGGCACCCAAGGTATACATATACCAAATTTGGTAGCTGTAGGTCGAACGGTCTGGTCTGTACAGCGCCAACACACACACACACACACACACACACACACACACACACACACACACACACACACACATCTTGCTTTATTATAAGTAAAGAATAAGATGACACCTTCTATTTTGGGAATATTTTCTTATTTTGATTCAAATGAAAATCTATGGAATATTTGGCTTATCTACTTATTCGAATTAATTTTCGTATTGAATTATAATTGTTATGAATGATTTATTTTTTTGTTTACAGCTATAAAATTCGATAAATCGATGCACGTACTGCGTACGGGCAAACTGGTTAAGGGGTTAATATAATACAGAGAAAAACGATGCAGATATGATTGAATTTCGCTTACTTAGACACCAGTATTACACATTTACGTAGATTTTCGAAACTTATTATTTTCCTCATTAAAATGAGTATTATTTTAGAATTACCTTCATATGTAATTAAGTATCGATTTGTGCTGTATTTATTGAGAAGAGGTGAAAAAATTTGCCTTTGAGCAAATTTTAAATCTACGAATTTCGTTTAAAATTAAAATTTGAGATTCATAATTTTTTTTAATTCCAAGGTATCTGCTATTAGTTTGTCAAGCCTGATGTGCATCTAAATGATACAATGAAGTACTTCTTCAAGCAGGCATTATAGTTGTGAATGAATATTTCACTGCACAGAAAGGTTTCAAATGTTGGAGAGTGGTCATAGCTACCTACGGCCTCGGTGTGAACCGGATGGACTGCAAACAGGGCGCCGGACACTAAGCTGGATGCTCCGGAAAGGAAGTGGTGACAGAACCTAGGGAAAAAATATTTCTTTTACTTGAAAGTCAATAAAAATTTATAACTAAAGAGGAAGCTCAAAGAAAGCAACATAACTGTTTCTCGATTTTACAGTGTTTAATATTACATTTAGGATACTTTTTGCCAGTTAGAGTTAATTTTATCATGTCAGAACATGATCTTATTTTGGAGAATGAGGTTTGTGGTGTTAACAAAAATCCGAAGGTGAAAATTAAAAAAAAAAAAAACCGTAGGTGAAAAATAAAAATTTTATTATCTGCCTGAACATCTAAAAAACCCCCAGCTTTTAATAACGTGATACCATCTCATTTACAAAAACTCTGATTTAAAAATAAGTTAATGTCTACAGTAAATAAAAGCTAGGAAAATGTCATTTTGAGCACGTGATTATATGAAATGAAATAAATAGGAAATGTGATATTTTTTAAACAATAAATGCGAAACAAAGTTTTTTGGATCGTTTGCAATACTAAAGTGACTCATTCAGTGAAACCATTAAAATGAATAAAAATACAATTTAACTTGCACGAGCACTTGGTGCTTGGCCGTTCAAGAAATGATGTCCTGGCATGATACATTGAAAAAAGCAGAGCAGGTTTCATTTTAATCCTTTCGTTGCCTTCTTTCTTATTATCATGAGATAACGTGATGTTTTTTTCGTCAATGGGTTTTGAATAATCGAAGGCGACTAATAATTGAAACTTGAAATCGCGTAGGCATCACATAAAGCTTAAATGGCAATATTTATCAATATCTTTTTAAATCGCATATATTTTTTTACCTGCTTTTATTAGTATTGCATTATTATTAATGTTTCTTTGAAAGCAGATGTCAGTTTAAAAGGTGGCCTTTCTTTTATTAGTATTGTATTTTCAAACTGGTTTAAACTACTTTAAGACTTAAATTAATTAAGACAAATAATAAGTTAAAATATAATAATATTCTCACATGATAACTTGAAATTTGTGATCGTAGATTTCATTTTTATTTTTATCTTTTTTTTTCATAAACTGGGAATTATGCTGAAATTTTGAAAAAAAATTAGCTGATTCATTTTAATTGTAAGCCATTTTTATTTGGGGAAGAATTTGTTAATTATCGAATTAATTGAATTTTGTGAGAATATCATCAGAAATTGATTAAGCATTTGATTTTTTTGATGAGAGTATATTAAAAATATTATAGAAATATTCAAAATATTTCGTGTTTGAAACAAAATTTAATATTTCAATTGCCAAAATAGAAAATTATTACAGTCTCAATTTCCCTGTTGTTCTTTGTAGAATTGCAACTCATTAACTTTATTGAGACGGTGCTTTAATTAAATTTTTCTCAATCACAGGGAAAAGATTATGTAAAATGCAATGTTAAGAAAAAGTAAATTACGTATTGGCATGTCAGTATAAATATTCTGTAATGAACTTACAACTACAGGGTGTCCAAAAAGTTCCCGTACTGATGATTTGTGAATTTATTTTACAAAAACAGTAGGTTTAAAAAGAATTATTTTTATACCAATGGTAAAAAGCACTTTTAACATAACTAAGGAAAAATACTGAACTTACATTTATAATAAATGTTTAAAATGTCCACCCCTTTCTTGGAGACAAAGCTGAACTCGTTTGCTCATGTTTTGAGAAACACGTTTTAACTTTCTAGGAGTGATTTCTTGTATCCTTTGGGTAATTGCGATTTTCAAATCATCTATTGTTTGAGGATAACCTTCATAAATGTTGTCCTTTAAATATCCCCAGAGAAAAAAGTCCAGGATGGTCAGATCAGGGGATCGAGGGGGTCAAAGAGTTTTTGAGATAAGTCGATCGCCGAAAAAAGTTTCAAGCATGTCCATGGTTTCATTACTCGTATGGCAAAATTTAATATACTTGAAAAATAAATCATGGAAAATGACTTTTAAATTTGGAGTACGGGTACTTTTTGGACACCCGGTATCATTACAGAAAATTCATCGCTCGGTGTATATCAGATGGAAAATTCAACAGTCTCAATAAATCACAGTTATCAAAAATAAACACGATGTAACCGCAAAACAAGTAATATAAAAAAACTATTTTTTAAATCAATTCCTTCCTAGGTAATTAGGAAATTTTTTATTTTGACTACTTTTTATTGAATAATTACAATTGTTGTTGTTGTCCCTTGTACCGCTTAACAACGGAAGCAAGGGTTTTTAATGATTATAATATTTTATTTTATTAATTAAATGATTTTTATTACACAAGCCAACTATAATTCCTATGCACTTGTGAAAATTTCTTCAAACCGCAAAAAATTCTTTCTTAATTAAAAACCAAGGAAAATAACAACACATTACATTGCAAAAATAAAACTAATAAAAAATTTGTGCATAAAAATATGATATATCTTCCTTCGTAAAGGTTATATAACTAATACATTAAATTAATGTTCACGTTCAAAAAATTTACAAACATATTCGAATCAGTCCTCTCCAACTCTATAATCGGGACTGCGTTGGTGGCTTAGTGGTAAGAGTTCGGCATCGGAACTTGAAGGTTTCGGTTCCGAGATCTGATTCCCTCTTGGAACCCTCGTGTAAGTGAGACTGGTTCTCGTCAAATCCGTAGGGGGTGGAAGTTTGGAGAAAGGGTAGTGTAAAGAAGTCGTAAAACTTATTGCCTTTTTTAAGGGATACATGTTCGAACATTGTCAGCTGTAAAGAAGTAGTAAAACTTATCTCCTTTTGAAGAGACACATGTTCGAACATGGTTACTTCTAGCCAGTGGTGAGACGATTTTTCATTTGTTGAGCATTGTGCTTCTCCCTCTGTGATGTTACCCTTTGGACTTGAAGGGAGTCAGATAATGTATCACACATGCGTTTGCGGCTCTTTGAAGAAGGAATTCGTGTCAAAACACCAGATGTAGCTATTTCTTCAATAGACCACCCAAACTGGAATAAAGATCCGATAATGAACAACACATGCGTTTACGGCCCTTTGAAGAAAGAAGTACTGAGACCCCCATATGCGAATTCTTCCCTATTGTGAAGATTCTGTTGAAGGGTGGATGATTCGAAAATATTCCAACGGCTAACTGCTGATCATTGGGAGTGTTTTTGAAGAATTATTGGATGAACTTCATCTCCAGCGTACCAATGCGAACCTGAGAGGTGGAGTTTGACCGAGATTAAAATGGAAGGTTTAGAAGGGAAGAGGACGAGACCAGCTGATCCGGCTAGAGACTAGACGAGAGAGCTGATCCGAGACGAGCTGTGAGCTGTAAGC
>JAOUZG010015098.1:4474-21919 GCA_026289955.1 Argiope argentata | reverse complement strand
ATGTACAAGAAAGTAAAAAGATACAGATGATCCAAATTTTGACAGATCCAGTTAATCTACACTTCAGATTTTATCTGTTTAGCTCTTTATGTTTTGAATTATAGTAATCTCTTATATCCTAAAATTTGGTCGTTGAAACTACTTATAAATAATTCAAAATTTGAAAGAAATCTCTCTATATTTTTTTTGCAGAAAACATACTAAATTTCTTCCTTCCAGCTCTAAGCGCTTTTGAGGTATCGTAATCACAGACAGACTTAATTAAATAAAAGATCTTTATTCGGACTGGGGTAGTTCTGAAATGTAAAGTTATGTTAAAATCCGAAATTCAGATTTTCCTGTCGATTACAAAACATTATCTTTTTATGTATTAAAAGGAAGGGAAAAACACATATTTTTCTGGGTAATCAAGAAATAAAGAAAAACATACTTCTTTGAGTCTACCTTTAAATGTAAAGTGAAATTTTTGACTAACATCAAAGTTTAAGAAATTTATGAGATCCTTTCTCGAATAAATTTCATATTTTATTTAACATTTATTTCATAATAAATATCTCATGGTATTCCGATTAGTAAGTCATGGAAATTTTAATTCCATTTCTCGAATATACAATTCTAAATTACGCCACTAAATATAGGAACCTTTTTATTCCTAATAACGTTAGCAATTTTCGTATTAACAACTTAATACCTTTCTTAGAAATCATCATTATTTCGCTTATAATATATCATCTACATTTTTATAATAGATATCATACTTTTATAAAAGAAGCGAAAGAATTATTCAAAAATTTATCTGATAATTAATTTTTCTAAGAAATCTTATAATAATAGAATAAAAGAGTTCTTAGAAATTTCGTTTATTTAAATGACAAATGAGAAACAATTCCATGTATTGTAGTATATAGAAACTAATTGATTGTTTTAAGTGACCCCTGTCTTCGACTAGGTTATATAATTTCGCAGAATAATCTTCTAAGAATTTATTCTTAAAATCATATAATAGTATAATCAAGTTCTTAGAGAGAAAGATTAAACTATTCTTATAGAGTTCTTAGAAAATTCGCATATTGAAATGACAAATGAGAAACAATTCTTTGTAATGTAATAAATAGCAACTAATTGATTGTTAAAACTGAAGCCTATTTTCGACTTGGTTATGCAATTTCTCAGAATAATCTTCTTCTATTCTTCTTTGTAAAAAGATCATGTCTAAGTATGGAATATATTGAGAAAAGATAAACAGGATTAAAGGATTGCCCAACTCAAGAATACAAATAACTGAAAATTGTATTTAGTTTCGTCAATGTATTATTTGTTCGTTTTGAGCTACTGATTCCTTCATTGGAAATAAGAAGAAATCGAAATTTATCTCCGATGGAATTCAACAATTTCTGCATTAAGTTATAACTATCTTTCAAGATTTCACCATTGAGGAGCTTAGCAACAGAAGCAAATAAAATCAATAAACTCTTAAAGCGGCCTCGTTTTCTCCATTCTTTCAGAGAATCACGAACTATCGTTTATCATCATTGAGACCCGATTGTAGCTGCTATTATCCCCTTCCGTGTGATTAAACGCTTCCTTAAATTCAAAGTAAACAAAGGAGGAAACTCACTTCTTTTGGACTAAATTAAATCATATTTTATTTGAAGAGAAATGGTGCAACACGTTTGGAATAGCGGAGTCGTCTTTTATTGGCGATTCTTTTCTGTTTGGAGAGACTGGAAATAATTGGTTTTTGTTTAAACTGAAAAGGAAAAATGATGACTGACGAAAGCATGGAGTGGCTTAAGTTTGAAGCTTTATAATTTTGGTTTGAGAATATGTAAAATGAAAAATATATCTCCAGAATTTATTCATAACTTTATCATTTATTTTTGAAAGGATAAGGAAAATAAGATGAATATTCGTTAAAACACGACAATCGATCATTCGGTTTTATGTGTTGATCTAGAAGTTCTAATTACAGCAATTAATACAATTAATTGTTGTTATTGCTCTTTCAGTTTGCTATTGTCTTAATTTATCGAGTGTCCCAGAATTTTTTAATATGAAATTTATACCCGATATTAACTGTTTAAGATATTACTTATTTTGTTTTATAAGAATCATTTTGCTTTATTACCTTCTTCCACCTCTCAGGAAGTGTCATTATGCCTCTTTTTTCAAAATTGCTGTGTTTTGAATAAGAAATAATCCTCGAGGTGCATTTTTATTTCTGTTGTGGTGATTGTTATATAAACCAATTAATATCCTTCAAGCTGAAGGTTCCCTTTTGCTTGATCGGTATGATACTCGGCTACTAACCATAACATTGGAAGTTCAGGCCTACCGCTATCCTCTTATCACCTACAATGGTAACCCGGCGACTGACCTTGGATAAACGCAATCTTCGCAAGCAGCTTCGTTCAACTGTCGTGGCACCCTCTATCGGCGACTCAATAACCTAGACGCGCATTAAATACGACAGATGTTAGCATCACCACCAACTCTTCACATAAGTATCGTTCTCACACTCACTAGGGGGATACTCTGTGGTGATTTCTATATGCCAGTTAATATCCTTCGAGCTGAAGGGTCCCTTTTGCTTGATCGGTATACTAACCATAACATTGGAAGTTCAGGGCTACCGCTATCCTCTTATCACCTACAATGGTAACCCGGCGACCGACCTTGGATAAACGCAACCTTCGCGCGTTCAACTGTCGTGGCGCCTTCTATCGGCGACACAATGACCTAGACGCGCATTAAATACGACAGTTGTTAACATCACCACCAACTCTTCTCATAAGTATCGTTCGCCAATTCACTAGGGGGATACTCTGTGGTAATTGCTAAATATGCCAGTTAATATCCTTTGAGCTGAAGGGTCACTTTTGCTTGATCGGTATGATACTCGGCTGCTAATCATAAGGTTGGAAGTTCGGGCCTAGCGCTATCCGCTAATCATACAACACTCTGATAGATTTAAAGCCTTTATTCCGAAGATATAGTTTTAAGAACGGAAAGATGTAGTAATCAGATGGAACCAGATCTGGAGAGTATGCACGATGCTGTAAAGCACTCCAATCAAACTGTAAGAACTCTTCTTTTACGACTAATGCAGTATGTGATCTCGCGTTGCCATGCTGAAAAGTTGGTTCACTACTTCTACGTTAGTTTACTGGTCGAGTTTTTTTCGTTATTGCAGCTTTTAAATAATCCAATTAGTGACAGTTATTTCGTAGAATTTTTTTTCACTTCAAGGAAGGAACTCGTAGAAAACTACGCCTTTCCAATCCCCAAAAGGACGAAAGATCTTTTTCGGGGTATAGTCCCGGTTTTGCCACAGTTAAAGGCCCAACGCCTTTACGCGAAAGTGCGTTTCTATGCACAATTCATTAAAAAAAGAAAATTCTAAGTTTCGTCATCAGTGGCAAGCCTTTTTAATACCATAAATGTCGTCTTTCGCTGCACCTGTTTAACGCTGTGGATGAAAGTAATAAAAGAGACTGTGGCTCTAACGAATACTGTAAAAGGATTTGGTAAGACTGAAATCATTGCCATAGACGAGAAATAAATAGGCGTGCATGCTTGCAGAAGCAGGGACAGATGACGGCATTCATAGCACGATGACAAAGAAACTTTTGAGACACCCTAATATAATAAGTTTAACCAATAAGATCTTGTATGAATAATATTATTTATTTCGTGTTTCTTTGAAATTGCTCTAACGATTTAGAACAGATTTTGTATAAAGATAAGTTTATGATTTTTAAATTTGTCGATATAAGCGATTGAATAACAAAAAAATTGACTCACCAAGAAGCAATAATCCGATTGCTTTGGAATTTGGTATGCAAGAGTATTTTGACCAGATATGCAAATGATTAAATTTTGGTGTCCAATGAGGGAATAGTTTGATCACCAGAGACTCAAAACTGCACATCCTGCACATCCCCTTTAAAATGCGTAATGTTCCTTTCCGCAGTTGGTATCTTGGGGGGGGGTCTGACATTCGTCTGTTATGCTCACCGCCACATTCAATGCAGCGATGTCTCATATGGCATGATGCGGCACTATGGTGCCAAAAGTTACAGTTAAAAACATAAGGAGATGTTCTTCAACGGTTGTTAAAACTTTCAGTTTGATTGCGATTCAGATTACCTTTCAACAACTTAAAAATTTCCTTGCCGCGGTTTTGGTGCTCTTTACGAGCATCTGTCAGAGTTTGGAAGAGATCGTATCATTGAATTGAAAAAGCCCGGGTGGACAAATCGAATAATCGTTCGTTATTTGAGTCGAAGCGATGCGGCGATTCGAAGATGCTGGCAAATTTGGGCGGCAAATGGTATAGTTCAGCATCAGGATGGTAGCAGTCTACATAGGGCCACAAAAGATGGTGAAGGCAGAGTAATTGTTCGATCAGCTGTCACAGCACCTTCTTCATCTCTATCAATCATCAGACGTTCAACCCAAACACCAGTGTCCACCATGACCATTAAGACAGCGAAATCTACGCTCGCGCTGAGAGTTACGCCACCTGCTACTCACGCCTGCAAACTGTCGAGCCAGATTACAGTGGTGCATGGCTCTATGAGGTTTGGAATGATACCGACTGGGGACGTATAGTCTTTAGAGACGAATACCACTTCCAACAGTGTCCTGACGATAATAGAAAAGGTATTTGGAGACACCCTTCTTTCATTATTGCACTCCACGCCGGTCTTCAACAAGGCATTTTTGTCTGGGGTCCATTTCTTTTGATAGCTAAACCTCTTTGGTTGTCATTAGAGGAACAGTTATTGCACATAGGTACGTCAACAACATCCTAAGACCTGTTTTGCTACCGTTCCTTTTGCAGTAGCCTCGGATGGTTTTTCAGCAGGACAATGCTACACCATATACGGCACGTATTGCTATGAACTGGGTATAAATTTGTCAAATACTTACTTGGTCTGCCAGATTACCATATCTCTCTTCCATCGAGCATATCAAGTATATGATGGGAAGGTGATTGCATCTGCCATGGAATGCTAATGACTTTGTTCGACAATTGGAGTGAATTTGGCAGGAAATCCTGCAGGTGACCATCCGGAAGCTTAATCGGTCTATGCCACTCCATGTGGCAGCTTATAGTCAGGCTAGAGGTGGGTCAACACCTTATTGAACTTGTTACTGTTACTCTGAAATAAATTATTCAATTGTTCTGAGATTTAATCATTTACTATTCTGTACATTGATTTTCTATCCACCAGTTTTCGACTCAATCGGTGTACGTTGATTTTTTTTGTTATAGAGTGTACGTTAAATTTATGTTCAAATAGGGATTCAATATCTCCCACTACAGACCAATAAGTTAAAACTGTGTCAAAATATTGATGTATTCTTTGAAACAATGGATTGCAATGGTGAGAAATAACCAGAGCCATATAATTATATTTAACATATTGCCTTTAAATATTTGTAATCTATCGATCAAGTCAACACATACGCGGAATCTGAATCGTAGATTATCTGCAATAACCCTAATTTCTTAGAAGATTGGAATACAACAGACTATTCCTTATAGAATAGTTTCTATCGATAATGACATAAAATTATTGTGTTTTCTTTGGAAAGGAATTATGAAGAAAATGGATTCAATCCGTGTAAAGAATAGTGGGCAATAAAGATATTTCTTGAACAGTTTCAAATATTCCTAAAACGATATATCATTCTATTCCAAATATCAACTTGTTATATATCACTGAAAAAAACTCGTTTTGAATGCTGGTAGTATGACAATGTATTTCACATGCACATAATTTCCACTAAACAAATAACGTATAGCTAGTTAAAATGAATCAGAGGATGTATGGAGAAAGAAGTCTAAGAAAGGTTTAACGTTCACGAGAAAAAAAAGGTTGAAACAAAGATATTAAAGAACAACCGAGGTTCTTACAAAGACAGTACTTCAGAAATAATAATAAAATACTATACAAAAGGGTGAAAAATAGCTGCAGAACAAGGCCCAGTGTGAAATAATTATAGAGCTCGCAGTGCAATCAACACTCCAAATATAATTTTAAATTTACTGACTTATATTGGTTCGTTTATATGCATTTTCTTAGAAGGCACCTAAATTATTTTCAAGAGGACTGTATAATAATTAGAGATATCGCCATGATTCTTATATATTCTAGAACCTTTATTTGTTTTCTTCAAATTCATACCAAAAGTCGTAGTCATTCAACCAGCATTGATTCATTATTCCTTGAAAATACTTATAAATCTCTCTTCTTTACAGTAGAACTTATCATGAAGGAAGGCAATATTACAGGTTTGAAATAACGTGATACATGTATCTATATCTCACTAGTTTTAATTCTTGAATTTAAAACTCTTTAATTTTCAACTCATGTAGATGTTATTACAGAGAGTAAGAATTTAATCATTCGAAATTATTTGATAAGAAAATACATTATCTTCTATTTCTTAATTTTTCTAAATCTTATTCGATTAATAAAACAACTAAGGCTTTGAGACATTTTATATGTTCAAATACTCTCTTGATTTGCATATCAGATATATAAGAAAAGACGATAGATTCTTAATTAATTCAAATGTATACATGAGAAGCAGAAAAGTATAGAGATTAATAAAAGATTTTTCCCTTAAACATCATACGTAATGCACAAAAGATATCAATCGTTAATGTGTATCACAAAGGATAATTAAAATTACTAAACATATATGAAAAGGAAAACGTTATAATATGTTTTCAGTTCAATTCCAAAAATAAAATGTATTTCAATAACTAAAACTAAAGAAAGTCAACTTGTGACAAAATAAAGAAGAAAGGGGCTATTAAAATTTAACAAATCATAAAAGAATTTTAATTTGACACAAGAGAAGATTAATATTATAAATAAAAGTGAAATATTTCCTCAATAAAATGTAATTTCCTTTCAATTAATATGAATATTTTCCCCTTACATTTATGTCTGCAGCAGAACATTGTATAAAGTCTTTTAATTTTTCAATTATTCTGCATACAAATAGAATTTACTTATAAATTTTATTGTGTCTGAGAAGCAGAGCATGAATTCCACTTTGCAGCTGTAATTGATACGATGTATCATATTAAAATGGCATTTCCCATTTATATGCAAATTTAAAGAGGTCCGAAAAGAAAAAAGTGCAAGTTATAAGCGATTTTTGATTTATGTATTCGCTTTTCACTGTGAATTTGTTTAAATGTTGAAAATTCTTTTCAGACATCAAATAATTAAAAAAAACGGATGTCATTTAACTTTCAAATTTTCAAACAAATTATCATTATACTGATTATCATTACTATCATTGTATTGATTTTAATCGCTTTATAAACCAGTAGATATTAATTAAAAAATATATTTAATTTCATTTACAGAGACCTTTAAATAAGAAAATGAATTCTAATGCGTTTTATAATAATAAAAGTTTGTATCAAATTACTTAATCGTAACAATTATGTTAAAATATTCTGAAATTTAGGAACTTCCTTTTTAGTTAAAATTAAATACAATAAAAATTTTACATTTACAATAAATTCATGAAACAGGACAGTATTTAAAATTAATCTTTATAAATTAAATTGCACCACAGAAATAAAAATTTAGATACGAGGAATTTCATATTTTTAAGATAACTTGCGAATACTGACTTTGAAAATGTTTATATTTTTAACAAATTAAATCTTTTTTTTATTTAATGTACTTTGTAACCATTTTAAGGGTATTTGCATTAATTACGGTGTTTTATTTGATATTTTTTTCTTATTTAAGTTATTTACATACAATTTGTAATAATAATACAATTCGTATAACTACATGAACTTAAAATTGAATGACCACGACGGCACAAATTTAGGATAGTCATACGCATGCATTTTGTGTTCTAATATATGACCACAAAGTTTTAACAAATATTTTTTTTTAGTTTCTGGTATACAAATTATTAAATAGAAAGAAACAAAATAACTAAAGAGAAAATATTGGAATCTTTAAAAGAATCGAACATTTTAGATAATTAACACGTTTTAATCCTTCTTGAGACCTTAAAACGCGTTTCTAAATAATGTCCTTCTGCAAATACAAAAACTTTTTTATTTAGTGTAAAAAAATTTACACAAATGTTTACGGCAGTTAATATAATCCGAAATTAAGTTTTTTTAAAATTATTAACTATAATTCTATTTGAAATCCTATAAAATTCACTCCGAGTTGCACATTCCGACCCTCTAATATATATATATGCACCAGATTTGGTAACAAAAAGTCAAATTGTCTGTCCTATAGATCACCAACACACAGACACACAAACACATCTTTATTATTAGAAGATATTTTTATCTTACAACTTTTAGACCTCATTGCCATTTTATATAAAAAACTTTAGCTGTTATTTTCTAAAATATGACATTTATTTTCGATATTTTAAGGACTATATATACATAATGTTATTTTTATATGTCATTAGAAAGTATATCGGCGATATAACATCGTTAAAAATAACCCACGTTCCTGTGAAAAATACTAAATAATAATCTCAAGGACAATTGTTTTCTGCACTGTGCTTGTTATTTATTCACTTTTTTATTATATAGTGTTATTAATTATTTTCAAACTAAACATTAAAAACAAACTTTTAACTATAGCTATCTGTTTTAATGAGCCCGCCGATGTAAAATAATTGGCTCTAAGATTGTGATAGTTAGGAATAGGGTGAACGCATCTTTTTATTAAGAAAATTTTCAATAACTTTCTAAAAAAAGATTCAGCAAATATAAGAATGTATATGTTTTATGAATATTCAACACACCGATTTTTCCAAAAGAATTTTAATGATACACAAATATTATTTTTCTTCGGTTTTGTTATAAAAGAAGATGCTTACGAAACAAGAAAAAAAACATGTTTATGAAAAGAACCCTGAAATCAAGAAGAGAACATGTTACAAAAAGAGGAAAAGAATGTTACGAAAAGAAAATTCCATAAGAATAAATTATTATTGAGAATTCATTCATGTTCATGAAATCAGCCACGCATGTATTTGAGCAATTATAAATTAGCTGTAATAAATTACGCCGTTTAACCGCCAAATATAAAGAACAAAACAAAACTCGTCTACACTTTTGGCACAATACTTCTGACATCATGAAGACTGACTTTGCTTCCAGCTTGTTTTTATAATGATACTAAGAAATCATCACTCTACAATTTTTTTAGTTATCATGCAATTAAAGCATGGTCCCTTTGTAATAAATTTGTAATAAAAAGGAGGAATCCGAATTCTCTATGAGATGGATACCATTGGATCATAAATTCGTCATAGGTTTTTGTATATGGGAAATGTACTATCATGTACATTTGTGATCATCATTGGCATTCTGTGTGTGTATCATTGTGATTCTGTAGATGGAAATGTAGGTAGATGGTAGACTAAAATAGAAGGAAAAAACCTTGAATTGCAAATTAATTTAGTTTGTTTTAAGATGTTTCTGAACATGTGAGATTTTAGAAGTACGTCAGAGACAACCCATTTTTACAATAATATATAAGACCAGAAGTATACTTGTGATGAATGCTTCAGAATGCCAGATAACGTCCTTCTGACAAAAGTTATTATTTTGTGTAGAGACTATGTTGCTTGACTATAAACCCTAAAGTTGCGAGTTCGGTCCTAGATTCACACATTTATCTACACTTTACCCACAATGGTGACCTGTTAACTTGAATTAGAAACCCTCGTGCAGTTGTTGTGACACCCTCTACCGGCAGCAAAAGTCACAGATTCCTTAGAAACAACATCACCAACAACAACTCACACACGCTCGCCATACGCTTGGTGGGAAATGCATTATTCGTCTTCCCACCGAGTGACTGGTGGGAAAGTAAGCGGTGAAAGCTTCATAAGCCATATAACAATCTCCTGACACGAATAATTACTTTTCCCTAGGGACTATGTCACTAGGCTACAAACCCTAACGCTACGAGTTCGGTACTCAGTCCGCACACTCATCTACTACATGTTTCTATTGAAATAAATAAAATAAATAAATGCATTACAAAGAGTGTAACAAATAATTAGTGAAATGCAAATACAAAATAACACAGTTTCATGAATAACAACTTGTTGAATGTGTATTTGTTCAGAAAATAAAACCTTTAAACACTTACTTTAAATACTCCAATCGTCTGAATATCAGGACGTTTTAAAAGAATGGAACAAGTATAAAGCATGGAGAGAGTATGGGAAGGCCATCGTTCCCTCCTAAAAAACTACATAAGGCTCTCTCGCTCCCTTGGTGCTTATATAACAATGAGTTAGATAACCATTTCGATAGATAAAAGATGAAAGGAAAACAAAAAAAGGAAAGAAAGAAACGACGATCCTAAAGAAAACCCCTATCAAAATCATATCTTTAGCAGTTATATTTAAATCTCTAACAGAATAATAAAAAATGCTTAAACATGATGAGAAAGGCTTGAACTTGTTGTGAATGACTGTCGTTTATAAATGCAGCTCATTCTAACATTTTGGGGGTAGTTTTCTATGAGTAAATTAATTTAAAATTACTAATTGAATAAAGAAAAAATGAGAAAAAATATTGATACGAAACACTATATAACATTGACGTTGCAATCATATGCAGTTTTGTTACAGAAATTGAGATCTCACTGTTGTGGTTCAAACACATATATGGAATTAAAATCTCAAACACTTTTCTTTAACGAAAACATTTTCAGATTTTACACTCAATGATAATAATGGATTTGTGGCTATTGAAGGTCGCGTTATGAACCTGCGACACTAGGGCCAGCAGCCAAGTAGTATGACAAAATACAAAAGTCAACTTGAGTATCGTAGATTTATTCTACGATACTCAAGTTGACTTTTGTATTTTTGAAATACAAATTATACAAAAGTCGACTTGAGTATCGTAGATTTATTCTGGCTTATAAGGGTAGCGCTACAGTACTCCCCCATCAACATTACGCCAAGCGTTATGGCGAGTGGCTGCTTGCTCTTCAATGGAGTCTGATGATTTCTTTGTTTGATCGCTTTGCTTACGTCAAGTGAGTTTGACGATTTTTTGTTTGTTTGCATTGCTACGTCAAGTAAGTCTGACGATTTTTCTGTGGATAGATGACGCCACAACTTTTGCGAAAGGTTGCGTTTTCAAGGCACCAATGGGGCGATTGAAGATCGCGATACGAGCCTGCAACGCTAGGGCCAGTAGCCGTTTAACACGACCATAATACAAAAGTCGACTTCGGTATCGTAGATGTAATCTGGATTATAATGCTAGTGCTAAAGTCCAGTTTCTAAATAAGAAACTAACGCTCTTGATTACCTAATAATCAAAAGTGTTGAATATTATACAATCAATATAATAATTGTGAGTAATTAGTAATAAAAAAGAAACTCTTGATTTCATAACAGGAATCATAATAAGACTCCCCCAGAAGAAATAGTTGAAAAAAATGTAGTAGAGAGTAGCGAGTCTAATGATGATGATCACTAATCTGTATGAGGTAATCTCACGAAACTAATAAGGATTACTGTTCTGAAATCTGTAGCTTCTAATAAGCTGATTGTTCTTTTTCTTCTTTTATTTTCCCTTCAGAGAGTATTTTTAGTTCTCTCTGTAGGATATTTCAATTACGAAGGTAGGATTTAAATTGATTCTGATGTATGGCATTTTGATCTCAAAGTTATTGGGTGTTTTAAAGGTGTCTTCTTATTTATGAATATAATTTATTAAACTTGGATCTTGCCATGAATAGGGCTTCTTCCCCCCTATACCACCTTTCTCGAGACTAGTTTCTACTTTCTCAAGTGGCATAACAGTTAGTATTCCTTAATGAAATCGATACCTTCTCTCCCCAAATATACAATATATTTCCCGCAACAAATGGCAGCATTGAATAATTTTGATTGTTGAACAAGCTCTTCTGTTTTGTCAGGTCTTAAAACCCTATTTCTCATAACGGAGAAAGTAACTTAGAGCCGAGTGATTTTCACTTCTCTTCTGAATTAAAGAATTGATAACGATATTAAAAATTGCAGCCTGATATCTAGGCGCAGAAGAGTGTAAATGTGGTGTTCTTCGAAATTTGTATCAATAAATTCGTCCATAGATGTAACAAATACTTGCATCTTCTTAGAAATAATGCATAAAAGTAGCAATCATTGATGGCGAGAAAAAAAACTTTTCTTGTATGTTGTTATATTTTCCATTTCTTTTTTAATTTTAAAATAAATTATGAATCAAAACTTCAATTTTTTAAATATATTTTTTCCTTTAATTGAAATAACAAAGAAAATAATTTTGCATAAGAAATATGTTATTATTTCTAAGTGTAAAAGAAAAAGAAAAAAGAAACTTTATAAGTTGTAAATTTTTTTGATTGACAGGTGGAAATCAATAAAATAGAATCGAAGAAATATTATGATTAAGCCATGTTATTTATGACCTGAAATGTCTCAAGAAAGAAATGTATATAAAGGATAATTGAAACTAATAAATACTTAAGAAAAGCAATTAATACTTATACATTTTCAATGTCTGATAAAAATATCTTCCAAGAAAAAAAATTAAAGAAAATTCAATTATGAATAAATGTACATGTTCTTTGTTAGATAGAAAAGAAATTTGATTCCAATTTTTTTATGCACGAAAATAATTCTTGAAGGAAATAAAAACTTTTTTCATAAAAAAAAGAAATTAATTTTTATTAATTTGAATTTTGCACGTTTCATTACATCTGAATAGTATTTTTCGGAAAGGATGTTTTCTTTTTCCAATTATCAAAATGGGAATGAGATTCGTTTTTAAACGATTTTATTTCTCATGGCTCACATCAATTTCAATTTTCAATTATCATTGAGATCACGCAGCGTTTGTACAAGATATTTGGCATTTATTTATAAATTTAAAAATAAAAATTAAATATATTTTGTCTTTTAAAGACTGGTTGTTAAGAGATAATTCAAATCTTTAATTTCGCTCTTTAATACTTTAATGTGGATTTGTTTAAATGTTTTTTATTTCCAACAGAAAATAAGTAAAACATTTATTGATATTAAATTTGGGCATTCCATGAAGCATTCGACAACAGCGATATCAGACTTTGAGAGCCAAAATTTGGTCACTAGTAATTTTTTTCATAGAAATATTGGAAGAAATTAAAAAAATTAAAAAAAAAAGAATTTAAATAATTCAAAAATAATTTTAACACCATTCAAAAATTCTACGTCTTGCCTTTCATCCATAAAGTTTTCTTTTTTAATTTGATTGCTCATTCAAAAAGTATTAATTTTTAAACAAAGAAGAAAAAGATTTTAAAAATTTATGAAATTTTAAAGTCCGACTTTTCTATGTATTGTTAAAGCATTGATCTATTGAAACACAATTTTATTATTTCTTTTTTTTCAATTCCTACAATTAGCTCAAACTTTCCCTATATATATTTATATCTCTTGTTTAAATTTTCAATTTTTAATAAAATACTATTTATTTATCCACTCAAATTCAAATACATTTTTTTAACTTCTAATTAATGACACTTGATGTTAATACAGTTTTTAAAATATTGTTTCATTAATTAAAATTAATTAATTTTAACTAGAGTTTTAGAAATTTGCAATGAAGATTAAAATCAACAGGTAGTAACTCAATCTGTAAAACATGAAAACTTCTGTATTTTTCGTGTGAAGGGGAAGAATGCGAGTTCAATTTATAAGCAAATCAATAATTTCTTTGTTAAATTATGTATATTAATTGCAATTATTTAATAAGAAGTAACTAAAATAAAAATGTTCTTTGTTGATCTAAGCCGGAATTGACTTTAATTTTTTTAATTGTTTTTATTTATTTATTCATGACAAAATTTTCATCAGTTCCAAAGTAAAGATTTAAGTATACCTTAAAAATGATAGTATTTCATCGCTAAAATTGAGGTGAAGGTTAGGAAAAATATATTTATGATGGTTTTATTGAAAAAAATAATGCATAAGAAAAATTATTGCTGAATTCTAAGACTAAACCATAAATACGAATAGTTAATAATTTAAATTAATATTTATTAATATGGTTTATTTCTATATTTATTATTTATGAAAAATAACTCTCTTATTATTGTCCCAAACTAACACTTTTTTTATATGCAAATATTTTTGTACTTCGTCATTTTAGTGAAAAATTTGATGTACTGATACAACAATATTTTAATTTAAAATTCAATAATCCAGAAAATTAGTTATCATTTTTTTTAAAAAAATCGTTTGGTTCAATTGATATTCTAAACCTAACTTAATAATACACATAAAACGATAAAAAGATTTTTATATTTAAGTATACATTAATTTTGTACATTTTTATGCAAATTAGTTTTTTTTGACAAATACACAGTTTTAATTCCAAGAAGAGAAACTATATCATCTAGTCGTATAATTAATAAACTATTCGAATACATCATGTCCCTATTATGTTTTAAATTTTTTTGTATATGAACTTTGAGAGTACCATTCAAATAATATGTTAATTATTCAAAAAATATTTTATAAAAAAATTTGAGCATATTTTGCTTTTATTCTGAATGCATTTTGTCATACATCGAAACTATTTTAATTTTATCAAATTATTACTTCTTTTTGAAAAATCGTCAAACGAATGTGTTGGTTAATCTTTCAAGTGAGAATATATACTATAAACAAAAAAATATATAAGTAATAGCCAAAAAGAAGCAATTATGTTTCATGAATAATATGTGTTTTAAAAAGCAATCAGACGAATGCCTACTAATTTAAAATTTGAATTTTTGAGAAATCCATGCTTAAGGTTATTTAATAACCGTTAACTGTTTAGACTTAATACTAAAAAAATTTAATCAAGTCATTTATTATAAAATAATTTCAATTATAATTGAATTTTAATTGATTTAGTTTCTGAAAAATTTACCATTCTTTAATTAAATTTACTTACGCTGTTAACATAAAAATCATATTTTATTTCATTAACCAGAAACATACCGAAAACTTTTCCAAAAAAACAACGAATTATTCTTATATAGCAATAAATATATTTGTTAATGCTTTTCTAAATTATTAACTTTATGGCATTTTATAATGAGATATCTTTTGATTTTCATCTCTTAAAATTTCTCTGTTTTGAAAACTCATTAGCATGAAAAAGATAATAAAAATATTTGTTTATTTTCCCTCATTTAAAATAACTACAATAAATAAATAAACCTATTTATTGAATTTAATTTAAAATAAAAATGAAAATTAGTTATGTTTTTCTTAGCTTATTTGGAATACCTATTACGAGAATAAATAAATTACCACTACAAACTTATCTTAAATATAAAGAAAAAGAAAAAAAAAATATTTTTTTTTAAAATGCTAAATAAAACGTATTTTGAACTTTAATTATTACTATATACTAGAACCCCTATACATTAAAAGAATGAAAGTAGAATTTTTATAAAAGTAGAAATACTAATTATTCCTCCAAACTTACAGACATTAATATTTAAATATAAGCTGATTGTAAAAAGAAAAAAAAGTTACTTACGTATTAGAACCTCCAACTTCATAGCTAAATTTAAAGTCGTCGCCAATGAGTTGCTAAACCGCCAATTATAGCAATCCAGCAATGGTGTAATCCATTTATCTTTATCGCCAAATTTAAATCCGTAGCCAATGAGTTATTAAACCATTGGCGACCGTTGGCGAAGACAGTCTAATACGTAGGTACAAAAAAAAATACAAAGCGATGTTTGTCGTTAGTACAATTAATCAAAATTGATAATCAAAAAATGATTCTCACAAATTAAAGTTATCTAACGCCCGACTAAATAGTTATTTTAAGTTTTTCAGCAATTTTTTTGTTGAATAGGTCGGCATAAGCAAGCAATATATAATGTGCAAAATATGTGCAAGATATTGCACATTAAACACACGTCGAGGATAATTTTGTTTATAAAAAATGCATTTTTGAGAGTGATTACATTTCAAGAGATTCAGTACATTTTAGCAAGAGGAAAGCGAAGATAATAATAAATTTAATAAAAAAACAAAGTGGAATTTGAATTGCACTCATTTTAATATTCCTCAAAGTCTATTATTTTGAAAGACAGGGTCAGTTGTTTAACTGGCCATCCCTAATATTATTTAACTTAGATATTTCACAACACTGGAACGTCCAGCTTCCTCCTTTACTGAAAAAAAATCATTACTTCCTCCGAAACCGCAATGAAGAGGATGATAAATATAAGATCATCTAACTTAACATAATATTATTTAATAGAAGTATCTTCGGACAGCCTTTTGAGATATGCTGAAAACTCACAAAAGAGCACCTCAAACTCCTCTGTATGAACATTTCTAAGGAATAAAGCATACTGCAATGGTATTTAACCAACCATACTTAACGAAAAGGAGAGACAATTTCGCAGAAGAAAAATCCAACCGTCTTATGCGACCACCATAGTTTCATTGGACGGCCGTTTGGGACAATTTAAAATTGGAAGAGTTAAGCACAGAATCAATTGCACTACTTATCTATAATGTATTTTAAAAATTCAAACGAAGACTACGTTCTATCCTGAAAAAGAATATAAAAGCGTTGTTTACAAGAAATCGAATCAAAAAAACTGTTATATCCCAAAGATTTCATACAACTGAAACTTAACCAAATTTATTTTTCATATAATACAATTTATAGTAATGTCGTCTTCAAAATCAGGGAGGCTAAGACGAATAGGGTCTTGAAATACGTTTCGTAAGATAATGTATTTTTAAAAGTTTCGATAATCAATTAAATATATTTGAAGGAAATCTCAGAATCCTGGGAGCTTTGTTTACAAATGTCATTGGCCACTTGTATGGTAATGCTTCTGCATTAAGTAATTTTTGTATTCTATTCAAAGGGATCAAAATATATCTTTCGAATTATTAAGCCAACCTGCAGAGCAGATAGATAAGGCCTGTTTGAAATACCAATAAATATTATATACTTGAAATAATAAATAAAATGTTTGAGTTTAAACAGTTATATTAATGTCTCACTATAAAGCAACACAAGAGCGATTTTAGGACGGACCTCATAATTTTGAACCTTGATCAGATGATGAGGACGACACCTGAGCTGGCACCCTCCTCTTAACACCACGCAAGCGGGATAATGTTTGACCCTGATTGACCCCTTTACACGACGGTCCTTCGGTGGAATCGGGTCTCGAACCTGAAACCCTGCGGGTCACGAGCCAGAGACCTCACCACATCACCACCCTCCGTGGATCGGATGATGAGTTTTAAACAATATCAACGTTTGGCCCCCGGACGGATTGAAAGTGCAACAGTCTTCCCTCGCACGACGGTTCTTCGGTGGAATCGAGTCTCGAACCCGAAAACCTTACGGCTCACTAC
>JAOUZG010015086.1:0-11661 GCA_026289955.1 Argiope argentata | reverse complement strand
TGCTAATAAAATAGACGACCGAGAAGATGATCCGGTGGACGAGACAAGTTGATCGAAGAGACGGGATCAGCTGATCTGGCTAGAATCAGGACGAGAGCGGATACGACAACGAGACGAGCTGTGACCAGTGCTGAAGTTGAAGAGATACAACGAGATCTCGAGTTTGTTGGAAAATTCTACCGGAATTAATCCATAGATCTCTGGAGCTACAGGCAGTAGCCGAATTCGCGGACAGCTTGTGAATCCCCGGCATAGTTGCCGAACGGACAATCCATTCGTAAATATTTTCCAGTATCTAACTTAGATGACCTGTTGTTGTTTTGTTATTGTGTAAAGCTGTAAATAAACCCTTTGTGTATAACACGCAACCATTTTATTTGATCGACCGGGATCAAGTCATTACACTAATTATCTACTGGAGTTCCAGTCAAGTTATCTATAGGGAATCATTTTGTTTTCTTATAAATGTTAGATTATAGAAGATTATTTACATCTATCCTAGAACTAATAATCTTAGAACAAATGAAAATGCCATCTTTCTAGCACAGAGGTAGCGTGTCCTTCTCATGTTCTGGGAGTCCCGGGCTCGAGTCCTGGTTTGGGCAGGAATGTTCTTCTGTGTTCTATCTATGAGATGAGTGACTGTCCCTCCCCGTAAAAAGGGGATGTGCAAGCAAATGTGGTTAGAGTGTAGCTAAGTCGTACCCTTGGCTCTAGTTGGCGATACTTCAGAAACAGGAGACGCTCCTTTCGGATTAAATCTGCTGCTGTATCAGCAGAGGGCTTGTCCACGTTAAGTGCTATAACTAACAACAAAAACAAATGAAAATTCAGTTGATTATTTTTGATTGATTGATATAAATTGAAAATCTATTGATTATTTTCGACTTATTGATTTAAATTAAGGTGCTACTAATCACTTTAAATTGATTGATTGAAATTTAAATTCGATTGATTATTTTTAATTAATTGATTTAAATTAAAGTTTGATTGAACAATTTCAGTTGATTTATTCAAATTATAATTGTATTGATCATTTTGATTTGATAGATTTAAATTATTATTCCCTTGACTACTTTATGTTAATTGATTTAAATTAAAATTCGATTCATATTCCTCGTTATGCTAGTATGTTTATAAATCTTTGATTCAGGCACTACAGGAAAAGCATGCCAAAGTACTATATAATGATTTCTTTTTTTTACAAATAAGCTTTTTCTCTCTCTTTATTGCCCAAACCTCTCATCTTGTGACTTACCTGTTTTTGATCTCATGAAATATGAACTCCAAAACCGTTCTGATGAGGAAAAAAAGCTGCCTCCCAGAATTTCTTTGCAGAAGAAATCAGGAAACTTGTACTAGACCTTAGCGAATGCTTAAATAAATGAAGTAATCACGATGATAAGTAGATTTTGAATGAAACCTTAAGATACAGTTAAAGCCATCATAAAATTCTTATCGGGTTTTGTTTTTTTAAACTAACTTTTTGATTGATACTCTTATATATGAGTATTCAATATCTTATCCAGAGAAATAAGAGAAAGAAAAAAGATCTACTACAAAAGTTAGTTAATTATTTAATTTCGAAATATTTAATTTATATTTTGTAATTATTCCGAATCAATATCGAAATAGATTAATGCATAATAAATATTTCCACAGCATCTTAAAATTCAAAACGTTTCCTATATAACAATACCAATTTTTTAAATGTAATCTCCGGGGTTTTTTTTAAAGTTTTGATAATTTAATAGATAAATGAAAAGATGATTTTTAAATAAGGAATCTATTGTAGCGTATTGGACTTTGGGCTTAATTTTATTTGAATATTTCTGTTTTTTTTACTATTGTTAGAACGAATGTCTTCCGTTAACTGCATTGGATAATGTATGTAATATTTGTAATAATTTTGCTTCATTTTTGAAAAACGAAGTGTACTCGAAAATCATTGACAAAATAAATTAGAAGAGTGAATTAAAAAACATTAAAAGCAGACGATTAATAATTTATACAGGGAAATTATTTATAACTCCCATGTATAAATAATATTATAATTTATACAGGATAATTTATGTATTATTTGTAATAATTTTGCTTTATTTTTGAAAAACGAAGTGTACTCGAAAAATCACTGAAAAAATAAATTAGAAGAATTGTGAATTAATAAAAAAACATTAAAAGCAGACGATTAATAATTTATACAGAAAATAAATACTGAATTAATTTATTTTTATTGAAAAAAAATAGCATTCGTTGGTTTCTAAAAATCGTTTTTTTTATTGATAATCTTTATTTTAAAAATTAAAACGTTTCAAACAATAAAAGTATTTTGCTTTATATCTCAAGTAAAGATAATTGAATTTTTGAAAATAATTGAAAATTTAATTTATTTGGTTTTAGTTTTTAAAAAATATTTTAATTTGATTTTTTTAAAGTTTATTTTAATTTTAAGCAAATCAGCTAGATAGAAATAAAATAATTTAAATACAAATAATGCGAACTAATATTTTAAAATACTTCCAAAAGAAAAATTTCCATCTGCGTGAAATCGACGAAACCGATGCACTTTTTTCCAGTCAAAAATATCTGCTTTCAACGGTAACGTACCTAAATATCAGTAGATTGATTAGAGACCTGAACATGAATAGGGAAATCTGTATCATTTGTCATAAGGCAACAACATTTTTACCGCTTGACAACCATCACAGCCAGGCGAAAGACATTAAAACCACATCAAGGCAAGATTTCGGCGCGGGTAATCGAATCAAAAAGCGCCGCGTACGAAAGGGGGCTGATGGGGCATGTTGTAATCGAGAACATCGGAAATGGAACGATTTCTTGCTCCCAAAACATTTGCCATCAGACTAATGGGGGATTTGCATCTTGGCAGGTAGCCTATTAAGGGACAACTTTCCCCATTTGGGTATGCGAGAATATTAGAGAGGGCGATTTTCCAAATATGCATTTCTTTTGCTACCTTGACTTCAGGGGAAAATTCTCATTTTCACTTCATAGTATTACACGTTAAAGTAGTTTCCAGAAAGCATAAATTTCTGTACAAACTCGTATTAGACTGCAGAAACGAATGTGTATTATGAACTCTTGCTGATAGTAAAGAAAATGCTAATGCCAAAAAGGAACACATCATCACTGAAAAACAAAATCATATTTTGCACTCCCTGGAAGAATTCAAAAAAAAACCCTCCCATCACTAAATATTCATGTTAATTTGTCACACAATTTATGATCTTCTATGGAATTTGTTGGCCTGTCATTTTTAAAACTAAATAACCAAATTTAATAATTTTTAAAGTAGGTTTTTAAAAATGATATATATTTGAAAAAATAATATTGAATTAAATTAGTAAATGTACTCTAAACAACAAATTGAATAATGGCAGAAAAGTTACAAACTATATGTATATTCTAAACAAATTTTTGATTAAACTGTAGTTTTTAAACTGCTACAAAAAGCTGTGTCGTAAGTTCTTTTTTACTTAGACGTTAAAAAGAATTTTTTCACGTATTCTATTTTGCTTATTCTATACGTAATATAGAATAAGCACGCTCGGGATAGCCAGGCTGGTAAAGCGTTGGATTCGTACTTCTTAGGTTGCGAGTTCGAAACTCGCTGGCCAAAAGATTTCCCGAGTGTGTGGCGGTTGGCGCTCGTTAAATCTGTAGTGGTCGGTAAGTCCTCAATGTCGAAAGTAATACCACTAGGGGTATTGGTTCAGAGGTGGTCGTTCTCTGTTCCAGATCTAAATTACGATCTGAGATGCGTGAAGGAATATGTATGTATGAATGAAGTCCGCCCACTAAAAAGGGTTGTGACGTGTGTGTAGCTAAGTCGTACTCTTGGCTCTAGATGGTGCTACTTGTAAAACAAGAGATGTATACCTCCGGCTTAAAATCTGCTGATGCATCAGTGGGGCTTGTCCATGCAAGTGCCATAAGTAACAACATAACAACAACAGAATAAGTATACTAATCTTCAAAAAAAATGAACTTATTTGACGACTCTCCAGGTCATCTCAGAGTTCGAAAAATACATTTTTGAATGATATCCGTCTCTATGTCTGTGACAAATATAACTCAAACCTTCTTTAGATCAGACGTCTGAAATTTCGAATGGGATGTTTACATTAAATTTGCAAATTTCTATTATACTTGGAATAAAATCTACTCCAAAGGAATTTTTTATGGCTACCGGAATAAAATTAACACGGTAATTAAAAAATGAAGAGAGCTATATAAAAAACATTCGGTATTCTGATTTAACATATATATTGTAGGTGATTATCAAATTTTGAGCCAAATCCAATATAGATTGTCAGTCGGTTTATACTTTCAGAAGCATATAAACGCCTTAATTAAAATAATATATAAATTAAATATATCAAATTTGATATAGGAATTTCTGACTCAAGTGTGTCACAGCTTTGTGCCTATCAGGTGAGAAAAAAATGTCAAAAGCGCCAATTGGATTTTCGGATGCTATTAATGGCGTGCCAAAAAGCACTCGATAGATTCAGCAAAAGATTTATTTATTGATTGATTATTAATTTTTAGCATGATTTTTGCCAAATTCATGCTAAAAATCAATAAAGTTTTGAACTGTTATACCCTATGTTATGAAACGTATTTTCTGGTTTGTCAAGCTTATTAGACAATATGGTAGAAAATTTTGGGGGCACTTCTTCCTCTGATTTATTTACATAGCAGTTTATTCAAATCAAACTCTTAAGTTATACAAATGGTAATTTTCTAACATCTTTCCGTTGCATTCGTGTTGGCTGGGGGTATCAGTCGTGTTACCCTTTTTGACACTACTTTACATAATAATCAATAATTGTACATAAATTTTCTAAATTGTATAAGGGAAAATAAAATAAGATTTTCTATAAATATTAAGAATATGATGAATATTTCTTCACATTACATGTTCAAGCCAAACATTAAAAAGATACTCCATTTTTCGTTTTTGGTAAAGAAACATTTAGATTTTTTTCTATAAAAACTGTTCACTAAACAGTTGGAATTAATTGATGAAAATGAAGAAATTCAAATCTTATTAATGTCTTTAAAAATTTTCTTTTTTGATGTATGTTCTTATAATACATGAAGTTTGAATGTAATAAATTATTCTCTAATGATTTATTGTAAAAAAATACATTGATATAAATCAATATTATAAAATCTATTTTATATTATCAGTATTATAAAATCACTTTATATGAAATATTATTTGAACCAGGCAGTTTTTTAAATCAACTGTAAGAATATGATCAATAAGAGTACTTTATAATTTTCTTCACAATACTTAAATAAAAGAAAAATGTTAACTAATTTTTTAAGAAAATTCATTCAGTAGATAATTTTTCTTCATAAAAAAAGATAGAAAAAATAAATCTGATCTGTAATTTTTTATGATATAAATTATTAATAATTTAATTTTATATTTGGTTTTTAATGTTCTTCTAGAATTTTTTAACATATAAATTTTAAGAGATTAATTACTTATTTTTGAAACCATTCTTCTTATCTATATTTGTTTTTATTAATAAAAATATATTTTACACTTCATGAATAACAACATTAGTTATGAAAACTCTAATCTTAAAAAAGGAAAGAGAAAAAGTCTACATAAATGAACTTATGTATATAAAAAGCTTATTCTTTACTATAATATGATATAAAAATATTTAATGGGTAATTTTTAATGGAGATATCACTGAAAAATTCTAATAACTTTTTACTTTTCAATCAACTTCCAATTAACGGTGTCAATTTTTAATCTAATTAAATATATTCTGAATTTTTTTTCAAAATCTCACAGAGAAAAGAAAATTTAAAAATAAATTATTTTCAAAAATATTTAAAAGCATAAAACATAATTATTTAAAATTAAAGTAGAAAATCTGAGAGGCCTCATTGTTGCTTAGCAACGGAATACCTATATTATTTTTATTTGATAAAATAAACAATCGGTCCGAATTTTTTTTCTAGAAATTCTGTTTAAAATTAAATCATTATATATTAAAATAATGAAAGAACTGTTACTTCATACAATGAAAATCATTACAAAGAATACATCTTTTCATGAAGTGGATTTAAAAATAAGTTTTGTACTATAAATATGTTCAATTAATTGACGTAAAAAAGTAAATTTTCATTATTTAATCAAATATAATAAGAATTAATTAATTTTGAAAACTGAAAATACTGCAATTTACCAAGCAATATAGTGTTCATATTTTTATTTTCTGAAATCTACCGTTCATTAAAAGCTTTTATAAGGACATACAGACAAAATTATCCTCAAAAATGGTAAACATATTTTTATCAATTTTATTGATAAAAATATTATTTGGGGATATTTGTTCCATTGCAGAATTTTTTTTCTTCGTCCTTTTATAACAAAAGGTATTTATCGTTTATTATGAGTGTGAAATAATCCTTGTGGCATTTGTTAGTTACTATGGAATACTCCATGTTTAATTTATATACATTTTTTCAAACGATTCTAATTGCTGTTTCAGGATATTTAAACTGAAAGTATTGAGTTCATAGAGAAAAATAAAATCTATATTCCTGAAATATTATTTTATTTCGTTTCATAGTCAATTTCTAACCAATTTCCGATTTATTAAATTCCAGAAATTATTTTTTTAAGAAATGACTGAAAGTCGTTTGTTCTTGTATGTCTTATAACTATTCTTTGAACTCACTCAAGGAAAAAGAAGGTTCAAAAGGAAGAAGAAGAAAAATGAAATCAATATCGAAAATTCCAAAATTACCCATAAGAAAATTTTTATTTAGCACTATAAATATTGATTTGCTGAGAGTTGAGTTTTAAAACCATAATTGTCGGTGAAATACATTCAAAAAGATAATCTTATTTTGAAGGACATTTGCCATCTATTTACTATAATCCGTATTCTAAGATATTTTCATTCATGCAATTAGATTTAAAACTAAATAGCTGAGATCTAAGTATAAAAGTTTTAAACCAAGAATTACTTTTTATTTTAGTGTTTTCTCGATTTCCAATTCTAATATTCGTTAATTTTCAATGGCTTCTACTATTTGTATTTATATCTGCCAATATAAAAATTAATAAGCCAATGATTTTCGTATCATAAATCTCATTTAGAAAACACCATTACGTTTCCACATCATAAAAATTTCAATGGCAAATAATTTTTATCGTTTTCACTTATTAGAGAGTGGCTATAGCTTTTTGAGATGTAGAGAAGTCAGCGACCCCATTTCTTTTGCGATATCATGCCCTCGAACTTGTGACGAAAGCTTTATCAGCCAGACATCTTGCTTTTATATTGTGGTTATGCTATTCGACAATAAACTTACCATTTATGATCCAAAATGGTGACTCATAAACTTGAATCAGAAAATCTTGGTAAACAGCTTCATACAGCTATTGCTGCGAAGTCTACCGGCAGCAAAAGTCATCAGACGCATTAAATACAACAGCCAACATTACCACCAAATCACACATAAGCTTCGCTCAAATGCATCGTTAGTCCCACCACCGACTCACTGTGGGAGAATATGTGACGAAAGCTTTAGTAGGCAAGATAACATCTATGATACACAGGCAATTGCTTCTTATTGTGATCATGTTACTCGGCTACTTTCTCGTTTCTCGTTTGGGCTCAGGACAATCCGCATCAGCCAAAACTCTAACATGTCAACTCTGAAAACCTTCATCTTTTTTCATTTTCATATTTGAAATTTTTATATCTGAATTTATTCGCTCATTTATTTTCATCTCTGAAAACCTTCATCCTTTTTTAGAGTTAACGACATATCAGATATTTATAAAACTGTTTTTATGTGGAGTTGTTTTGAAATTCACCAACAACAACAACGTAAAAAAGGCAATGAATAAAAAGTGCTGCATTCCCAGGGTGAAAAGGACTTATTATTAATGAATTATACAAAATATTTGTGTTGAATTGTATGATATGGATGTATATGAATTGATATTAATAAGTGAAAAGTAATTTCGCATGACTCTTTAGTTCGCACAGACTTAAAGTTAAAGGAATGAAATATCTCGTCTCGCCATGACGCCATGGAAGATCACAGAGACCTTGTCTATCATTGAACAGTTAATTGGGAAAACACACTATCCAAAACTTCAGGCAGCCGGCTCTATAAATGCTTTGGTTTTACATTTTTGTATCGTTTTTTTTAATAATCACCCGGTGTTTAATCCTTTGGAAGGACAAATTTATTCAAAAAAATCGAAAACAATATGAACGATAAACAGTTTAAAAATAATCCTTTTTGTCGTGGCTTACGTGTAGGCAAATAAAGTTCAAGCTTTAAAAAAATAATCTTCTTTATTAAACATTTCTTTCAACTCACAACTTTCAACATCAAAACTTTCCTTTTTAAATCACACACATTTCTAAACAATCACATCGCCATCTTTTTTCCTCTCTTCTTTTTTTTCCGTTGCCAATCCACAAAAAACAACCAAAGAAACTACTTTTATATTTTTGGTTGCCATACAGGGAATATATAAAAACAAATTAAAGAATGAATTTAAATAAACATAAATTTAAAATTTAGTGACCCTGACACTTTTCATACCAAATCATAAAATTCTAACATAAAGTTTAAAAAAACATTATTCTTTTATTTAAATACAATGACGGTCTAACAGTTAAGGGCGAAAACAGTGTCTTTTTTTATGGTGCATATATTTTCATTCGATTCAGAATAAGGCTAATAAATGCCATCGACAAAACAATATGAAAGTAATTATTTCTTGAGAAAGCCTTTTAAAAAGTACGATCCAATCTTAATGGTTAAAGCGAATGAAAGAAGAAATCGACAATACTTTCTCCTGAACAACAATTTATTTTCTAAATGGAAGAGATAGAAAACAATCTTTACGTCAAATGTTATGTTCGAAAGTTTAATGCCATCTGTCACTAAGGAAATGGCAGTTTCACGTGATTTACCACCGACTTTAATGCACCTGCCTCTATTTTTTTTTTTCGCTTCCTCTGTCTGAACGTATATATGCATTTTATAACAAAAATATTTTCCCCTTTTTCAGTCACGAAATTTCCCTTATTCTATTCTATTTTTTTTTGAATCAAGAAAATACTTTTTTCTCTTTCGTGAGAAGTAAAAGATTTCACGAATTATTATTTTTTTGTTCTTCTCTAAGCCTTTTTATTATTATTTTTTTTACTTTACTGTCACGAATTTCACTTTCATCAGTGACACGGAAATGTGATAACGTGACGGTTTAAATGGTTGAGAACGTATCAATTTTTGGAAGTTTTCTGGCAACTGCTATCTATTACACAGTTAATTTCTAAATTCCGAACATTTTATGCTACGTTTTTCTAAAATCTAGAATTGAGTATTTGAAATTAGAATTTATTCATTTATTTTAAAAATTATTACCTAATTGATCATAATTGTAGTATAGAATTGAGTATTTGAAATTAGAATTTATTCATTTATTTTCAAAAATTATTAACCAATTGATCATAATTGTATACGCCTGCAAGGTTACAAAAATGATGAAAAACTTATAAAATATTTTTTCTATAATAATTCTATTTCATCGCAAATAAATGCTAAAATTTACTTCAAAATAGGATTTTCTGTCTAAGGCTACATATATATTTAAAAAATTCCATGATTATTCATTAATGCATTCTTACATTAATAAAAATCATCGAATAAACATAAAATCTTTTTTTAAACCTCATCAGAATCACTTTGATAATTTCTAAACATTATGGTTTAAATAGATGATATTCCAACCTTCATTATAATGTAATCACTTTTTAATTCTTTATGGAACCTTCTTTAGTATACAGAATCCTTCCATATTAACTTTCAACAACAGAATAATATTGTGGAAAATAATTGTGCGGAAACAATACGGAACTAAACGGAAAATAATTGTGCATTAACATTTCTAGAAGTTTTGTCAACCTTTTGCTTAGTTTTTAAATACTCATAATAATAATTTATCCTTCAAAATAACTATATACTAAGTGATAGAATGAAAATAATTTGAATTTCAGAACAATAATAATACCTATTTTTAAAATGTATAAAAATATTTTTAAAAAAAACAATAAGGTTGAAGAAAAATTTGCATATTTTTTGTTTGTTTCATATAATAGAAAAATTAATGTTTTGAATTTGGAGAACTTATAATTGTGCTTAGCTAATAATTGGGCATTGATATTTCCGGAAGATTTGTCAACCTTTTGCTTACTTTTTAAATACTCATAATAATTATTGATCCTTCAAAATAACTATATACTAAGTGATAGAATGAAAATAATTTGAATTTCAGAACAATAATAATATCTATTTTTAAAATGTATAAAAAATATTTAAAAAAACAATAAGGTTGAAGAAAAATATGCATATTTTTTGTTTGTTTCATATAATTGAAAAATTAATGTTTTGAATTTTGAGAACTTATAATTCTGCTTAGCTAATAATTGTTCATTTGTATTTTCGGAAGTTTTGCCAACATTTTGCTTAGTTTTTGATTACTCATAATTATGATTGCGGTTTCAAAATAAGTACCACCCCATTTGCAAATTCCCATCTTACAAAGTATATAGACACCAAATTCAGAAGCTTTTGGTTTAAGTCTCCCCGATAAATAGTAAAAACAAACAAAGGCCTATTAATCTTATTAATATAATAAAGACGGATGTGAATGCGTTTGTTTTCTAAAACTCAGACTGCTTGTCCTACGAAGATCACATCCGGTTCCTACATATTTTGAGTAGTGGGAATATTCATCTAGGAGTGATCTCACGTGAAATTCTGTTCAGAAACTTAATTTTTTTTTATATTTAAGCAAAATTTAGCATTTAGTAGCTTATATATCAAAATCTTTACTTTTAGTAGCTTATGTAAAATTATTTTAACTTGTAGTTGCTTATTTGGCAAAATGTTAAATTTAAGTAATTTATTTAATAAAAGGTCTACGTGACTATACCCTCTAAAAATATTAAGTAATTGTATATACTGTGCAATACACTCACATATTAAAAATGGATTTTTGAATATAAGAGCAATATTTCAACAATATATTTTTCTAATGGCCAATTTTAAGGTACACACGTACTGTGCAAGTTACAGCTGAAATGGAAACATTAGTTTCAGAATTATAATGTGGAAATGCTGTGAAAATGTGGAAGACATGTTGTTGTAAGAAATTATTTGTAACAATTTTTTAATTATTATTTATCTTTCTTTTTCTTCCACTTATGTACAAATTGCTACGTTTTGGATGTTTTTTTAAAGTTTTTTTCTTTGTTAATTTTAAAAAAATCCATTGACTTATCGATGACCTGTAAATCAATTTTTATTCTGTTTAATTTCCGGAGTAATATAAATTTTTAAAAAAATTACGGACTTTTTGATCACACTGCATTTATTTAAAATGTTACCAACCCTCAATTAACAAGAATCAATAAGATCACCGAAGAGTCTTTATTACTACTTACTTATTTACGAAATTATATTTTGAAGAATTTTTTTTACCTGCTCTTGCTAGCATTTCATTATTATTATGAATTCTCCTTTGAAAGAAGATGCCTTTTAGCTGTTTTTTCATTTCAAAATCAGTCGAGCTCC
>JAOUZG010015080.1:0-10033 GCA_026289955.1 Argiope argentata | reverse complement strand
CTCTCTCTCTCTCATTATATATATATATATATATATATATATATATATATATAATGAGAGAGAGAGAGAGACGTAGCAATTAATTTCAAAATAAAGGTCTTTCTTGAAGAAGTTTCTTAAAAGGGAAATAACCACTGGCAAAAGCATAATGAAAAAAGATTATAACCATTTAAATGAATATAATTTTTTTTCACTTAAATAGTTCTAAAAAATATATCAAGAAAACATTTTTTTTAAATTTATATTTTGGATTTAAAATAAGAAATAGAAAAATGGAAATAGAAGAAATAGAAAAAATATTCAGCAAAACTCTAAATATAAATAACAGAGAAAAGATTAATTTCAAAATACGAAAGCTTTATGAATATTAAAATTTCGCATGCAACTTTGGATTAGTTTGTATTTCTTTCGCTGTTGTCCCAAATATTTCTCCAATCTCTCCATTACTATTTCCATTCGATTGCACTGGATTTAAGTGAATGAGGCTTTTTGATTTTTTTCAAAATTTATGGTAAAAACTTGTTCCATGAGTAAAGATTCTAATTTCTTATGTAAATTTTTAAATATAGAATGCTGAATATTTACTTTCTTTTCCCAGTTACAATCATTAAACAGGATAAGATCTAAAGAAGTTGGAAAAGAATTCTTCTGTTGTGTCAATAAAGGTCAATTACTTGAAATGTCGTATCAATAACTTTACAATAATGTGAAAAAAAGTGATAACACTAAATTAGCAAGCATTTATTTATTATTTTATACATAATTTCAAACAATTATTTAACAATGATGAAAGGGGGATAATTTTTTATTCATCCAGTTTTCTTATAAATTCTAAAATACATCTTTAAATTGATAACATAAAATACGTCTTGAAGCGTTTCTATAAAAGTATCTGAGTGATTATTAATGGAATACAATTAAAAACATACAACAGATACAATATTATAATAGATCCCGTTTAATTTCTAGGATATTTTAAGTATTTAAAAACTCTGTGAATTAATATATCTGCGTGTATTAAATATATTTAGAAATTTTAAAAATAATTAACTTCACATAAATTCGGTACAAGAAAGATCAAACTAATATTAATGTTTCAACAATATTTGAGTTAATAGTGAGAATCAAAAAACAATGAGAGTCACACGATATAATAAAAAAAACAAATTTTCTGAGAATGAGTAAATTTATTTTTCGAATGAGAAGAGCCCAAATGAGACCATTCTGTACAAATAATGCAGTCATGTGCTAGTTATAATTATTAATGCAGTCATGCGCAAGTTATACAAGCTAAAATAGGAACAATATATAAAGAGAGTTTTAAAAAAATGGTAATTATTCTAATGAAAAAATTTTTTCATTAGAATAATTACCATTTTTTTAAATCTATATATTTTAATATGAATTAAATAATATGAAATTTATATAATTCAAATAATATGAAATTTAATTAAAATAATATGAATTTAAATAAAATAATATGAAAATAAAAGAAGTGTGCTTAAAAATTTTGAAACCAGATACTTTTTAAGAATTTAAAAGTAACGAATGAAGATGCTCTTCACTAAATCATTATGCTTTGTAAATGATAAAAAATGTATTCGATGATGATAAGAGAATCGCCATTCAGGTAATATACGGATGACTATAAAAATTTCGATGAATCATTTTGATTTTGTGGAAAAAATGTACTGTGTATGCTTTGATGTGAAATTAGTGACAAAATTTAAAATCTTAACACAGTATACTTTGTTTCTTTAGAAAACTTGATTACTTTATAAGAGCTATATTTCCACAATTTCAAATAAAATTAATTTTCATAATAAATTCGTTAAAGCATTACAATAAAATGCTTCGGATAATTTCGGATATGGGAAAAAATTCTTATGTCACAGAAAATTAAATGGATTGGTTTCTTGGTGAAGTTTGTCAAAAAAGTTTTTAATTTAAATATGTAAATTAAATTAAATAAAACATTTTAAAAGAATTATTTTTGTAATCGTGTGAAAATTAAAAAGTTTATAATGCTCTTCACTTATCTATTCATGAATATTTTCTTAGTATTCTGCATTTCTCAATAATTAATCTTATTGTTATTATTTAGTGATTAATAAAATGACATTATTATCTGCTTTCTCTAGGTCTATGAATAATAATAAACCTAATTTTTAACTGTTTGATGAACAAACCCATAAAGAGAAAACTTGGAGATAATCTTGAGTTAAAATATTAATTACATATATTGGATTAACTGATTTAGAACTCTGAATGAACCGGTAACTTTATATCCATATAGTTCAATGTGTTGTATACCCATAACAATGAATTGAATGTATTTCATTAAATTGCAATTGCAAAGAGATCGTGCAAATAATGTAAGAGGATTTTCACACTAGAGATTTTAATTTCTGAGCGTGAATATCTGCTATTATCTATAGCTCACAAATAGCTTCATGTGATATTCCTGAAATAGAGAAATATCATCTAACCCTCTATCAGGGGAGGAGGCAATGTACTTTGCACTACCTTCATTTTTATCGAAAAATGTATGTGGTAAATCTAGGCCACACAAATTTTTGGATAAAATAAAAAGCTTTAAGAGATAACTTGGGATGTGTTCCCGACTTTAAAACTTCCATTCGACTTTGTTCTTTTAAATAAGATTTTGATTTCTTCTTTTTCAAAATTTCATTAAAAATTTTCTCCAAAATTCTTGAAAAAGTTTCATATAACTTTTATTCCGTGTAATTCTTCAGGTCTTATGGAAATATAATTGGGTCCTATTTGGAGTAAGACAAAAGGTTATAGATGAAGAGGAATAATGTATTTAAAAAATAAATTTATATTTTATTCTAAAAAGACATTTTCATTTTTAAAAACTCAAAAATGCTTATAAATCCTAATAGGACATAGCAATCAAAAATTTCAACAGAACTGAATACAGTTTTCTTGAAAAATCCATAAATAGACCAAGTGAAAACCACTTTTAAACTAAAGTTTTTGTGTTCCCTTTCCCTTGTTTCTTGTATAAAAAAACGAAAAACCGATGGGCAGTTTTCTTCTTCTGCTGTGGCAATTCAAAAATTGAATCTGATCCAACAACAAAAAATATTCCTTTTTCCCAATTTCATCGGTTACACAAAGACGATTGACCGAAGAGGGTAAATCCGATACCTCTTACATGGAAGACCTTCCAGGATTCTTATTTATGTCATTCTTTTCTCCCTTCTTTAAGATTATAAAGCAAAGGTAGCTCTTCAATAGAACGGTGACGTATTGTATATTCTAAAAGTAGTTCTATTTTTATTTATTATTCTAAAATTTTCTTTTATATGATTGTTTAATTCTCCTCTTCCCTTAATGATTTCTTTTCCGATGTATCAATTACTTTTGTTTTGAATTAAGTTTTATTCATATTATGTTCTATAAAGATACTGCATTTAAAAATCAAGTATATGTCCGTGTTTCCAAATATAAAAATTATTTCCTTAATAATATATCCATATTACAATTTGTTATTTTCAAATCGATAATGTTCCCAGGGTACAATAATTTCTGTATATTAATTCATAGGTAACTTTTAAACTTTATCATGCTTTATTATGTCATTCTTTTGTAAATTGCATAATATAAAATTTATGAGAATATTCCCGTTTAACTGTTAAAGTAATCATATTGTATTTAAAGGTTTAAATATTTCAAAATTTATGAGTGACTACAATATCATTATACTTAAAAAATAATGTGGCCGTAGAATCACATAAACAAAGAATCCAGCTTAAACACGCGCAAATTATTCAGTAAAAACAAATTCACAGTCGAGTTACCCCATGTAGACAGAACAAATCCTACTTGGAAAATTAAAATCTTTTAATATCCCTTTACAATGATTTTCCAGAAAGGAACGAATATAAAGAAAATTATAATAAAAATATATCAAAATTCTTTTATTCTGAATACAATGGAATTGTGATCATATTGCAGTAATGTATTAACCCTCTAGAAAATTATTATTATGAACTACAATGTTAAAGAAGCTAAAAACTGATTTTTTTTTTGAAATTTTTGTTACAAAACTAATCATACATGCACGAAATATGTAAAAAATTCAATAAGAGATATGTTTCACTTTTATAATTAGAAAAGGTAATATGTAAAGAGTTTTTTCAATGTTTTTATAGTGTATTTTTTGTACAGAAAAACATATTTATATAAAATATATGACCATATCAAAAAGAATTATGGGTATTTATTTGATTTTATAAAAAGTTTTAGTTAAAAAAGGTTTTTTTTAAATAGGATAAATATTTCAGTGTTGCAGTTTCAAATTTCCGTATATTTTTAACTAATTTTTTTTTCAAAATTATTTTTTTAATATTTTTTTTAAAATGAGCATCATAAAAAAATGACTTATAAAACTGATAATACCAACAATTTCTAAATTAAACTTAATTCTGAATAAAAATCATTTTGATTTATTCAGTGGGCTTACATTTGACAACTATAAGTCTTGAGAAAATATTACTTCTCATGTATATGATGAGAGATCTTCGTGAAACTAAGTTCCATTTTACTACTATATAAAACTTTTCAAATTATACTAAGAGGTAAAAATTAAGCACTTAATATTTTTTTCAAAACTTACAGTATTTGTAAGTATTACAAATTCTATAAAAGAAAAAAAAAGCTGCAATTTTTAAAACATTATTTTAACAATACTGCTAATCATTTATTAAGATTATAAAATGAACTGAAACAAAAATATAACCAAACAGATGTTACAAAAAATATGCCAATATGAATTGTAACATCTCAATTAATACATCAATTTATTTAATTAATATATTTTGTTTCAATTTAGTGGATGTCACTTTTCTATAGTCCTCAAGAGTGTCAAGAATCCTTCCTGTCTCAGTCGTTTGGTCGCATCTTAAATCAATTTTCTTCGATCCTTATTTTTGCTTTCTGAAGAGGCATCTGCAAGAATAAATCTAATTTGGAATGAGTTCCTAAGTTCTAGGAAATCTAATTACGCGAAGTTCATTTAATCAAATTCATATCTATGCTAACTGAAGCTTGAAAATTAGTTACTTTTTTTCTAGTGAATTAGTGCAGAACCTTATTTATATTCCTTTACTTAGTTTCGTAGTAGCCATATACTCGTAAGTATATTTCATCTTTGCTCAATCGATGGACAAATAATTACGTATTCTTTTACAGATTTATCTAGCGTTCCTATTACACTAGAATAACTTTTGAGTCTTAAGAAAAGAGGTTTATTTTATTTTTAAACAATCTTAACTTTAGATAAACTCACCATTTTCGAAAATAGCTCTAGTTTAAAATTATAAGGAAAAATGTACCCCTATATTTTGTGAAGTACATTTTGCCTTAATTTAGATAAATTAAATATACCTTACATATTTATATTGATATAGTAAGCCTAAATATAATGGAAATATGCCTTTACTTCTTCAAAGAATTTCTGATACATAACTTACAAATGATAATTGTCCTGAATTTAAACAAGTGTTTCCTTTTCAAGTACAAATTTGACTTAGTTATCAGACGTTTTGTCATATAACTGACAAATTCATTAAAAAATTACATAGTTTTTTTTTTATTGAGTTATTACACTTATCTTTCTTGTCTATTGCATATGATTTCAAACCAAGATTTCTCTCTTTTTCTCCATATATATACTAAATAATTTCTAGAATTTTTATATAGGATTTGTAATGCTTTCAAAATTTTGAATATCTTTTTCAATGATTTTGTTGTACATTTTAACTTGTGAAAATCAACTGTGATGCTTAATCATATAGAATTGCTCATATATATATGCAACCAAGAAATATGCGATATTATGGAATTGCAAACTTTCAAATCATCAATTGTAGGATCTGATCCCATGCCAGAAGACCTTTCCTAATATTAAAACAAATTCGATATTTGTAGAACTTGATAGAGAGATAAAAATTTTGATTGCGCTTTAAAAGAAAAAAGTATGTTTTGTCTGATGATAAAAGTATTAAATACTCACAGTTAGGTCGAGATTAACAATGATAGCATATTTTCTAACTATGAAATAATCTATAGGAAAAAGTGCATCTTTATGAAAGGGATATTATGGAATGTAACTGCGAGATTGTAAAGAAGATTTCGCTTTTTATCTAGAAGGTTTTGGTTATTTACTAATATAAATCTAATAAGTACATTATTAAAAATAACTATTAAATAAATAGTTAATACATAAATAATTATTAAATAATAATTATTAAAAATAGGCATAAAAGGCTGAAAATACATTATTTGCCGATGCCACAAGAAGTTATCAGCTTCATCTATTGCACTATAAATTGGTACCGTATGATTATTAGAGGATAGTATTCTTATTAATGAAGTTTTTCTACAACATAATTAATTTTTTTGTCCATTATTAGCCTTTGAATACTGGGGATAATGGTATTAAATACAAAGATTCCGGAGATATTTTTTTTATTTAATACAATTGCTTATAATTACTAGAATTTCACAGAAACGTCCAAAATAATTTTTTTCCAAAAAAAACAACCTCAAAATGTGCGGATATAAGATTTCTTTAGTAATTGTTTTATCTTTAAAATTTTCTATAACTCATAAATATAGTTCTTTTAAATTTAATATATAAATGTAATAATGCTCTTTCTAATCAAGATTCAAGATACCTCAAAAGTTTCGAAATAATTCTGAAAACTGAAATAAATAACATTTATTTTAAATAGATTTGATTTTTTTCTAGCTAAATCGTTCCATTCACCTAAATTTAATAATAATTTTTAAAAATTAAAATTAAATCACATATTTAATAATAAAGGAAAAAAGAGAAATACAACCAAATTTTCTAAAAGAATTTAAATCCACATATCCCATTAAACCTATAAATTTTAGAAGATAATTTTTTAACATTAAATACCATTTATTTTTAATATGAATTTCATTGAATGGTATTATCATTTTACATTTTTAAAGCTTTTATTCTTTACATTTATATATTAGACGTTAACAATTTAGCTCATCTTTTAAGGTTACAGTTTGTATTTCATAAATATAAATACGTTAAAATAAAAGTAAGTTTAAACTTTTTATAAAGAAAAATATATATTAAAAAGCAAATCATTTTCACGAAAAAATTAAAATCTAGTTTCTAGTAAAAGTATAAGGGGTTTATTTCCACTTTAACTTCATACTCACTATTTTTAATTATTTCATAAGAAAAAATGTCGAAAAATTGAAACGTGTATTCTAATGGGAAACTGCAACCTTAGTCATTATTTTCCATGAAAGAAATAACAAACATTGTTTTACATGATTTTAAGACTTATTTGCAAATTTTTATTCCATGATTTCAGTTATTTCTTGTATTTTCTACTCCTAGGCGTTTTCCTAACATGCCTATTAATTGTATTGAAAATTCTTTGATGATCTGTGATACAATTCCAGTATCGGAAAGATCGGGAATTCATCAAAATTCCGCTGGACATATGTTTCGCGGGACTTCTAAATTTGATAGTGAATAAGAACCTTCTTTCCTTCAAAATGATGCATAGAATTGAAATACATTGTCAACCAAGTGATGTCTTCTCTGTTCATTGTACAAAATTACGAAGTCCGTTTCATTAAAAATTCGGAGGTTAAACCAGACGTTAATATAAATTTAAATAAATTTTGAAGAATGCATCCTTTGATTATTTTTGTTTTATCAAATATTTTGTTGCCTAATTACGGTGTCATAATGATACGTTAATGTTAAAAACGTACCATTGTAATGTGAGACATTTCATTAAAAACATACGTTTACGTTATTATTTAATGTCAAAATTCAATACAAGAAATCATCTATATATTTCAGGCATAATAATTTTATACGGTGTATTAATCTCATATTTACAAAGTAACAATTGTTTTTATAAAAAATTACGTCATGAAAAATAGAAAAAACTATTTTTTTGGCCATTATCTCCTTTTATTTTTCTTGTTGGAGATGATTTACATCAACCACAATATTTTCTTTAAAAAATTGAAAAATTTCTAAAATTCGTATAGCATTTCTTGTAGAAGCCCCAATTATCCCATTATCGTTAAAGCTAAATGTAAGTCCCACTTATTTCCATATTCAACATTGCTTATTTTTGAAATTTAGATTAGCCGTCTTAGAATGAGTTTTCTAATGTCTAATTTTATTCAAATATTTGGTGTCTTATATTCATTTCAATATAAAAAGCATGTCTCTTGCACCTATATTATATCGGAGAAGAGCATTAATTTATTCTGCAAGTGTTTCAAAACGAGCTTATTCAGTGTGAAATTTCCTCAGGAAATCTTGATAATAAAGCCAACAAAGTATTCATATTGTAACATTTTCATATGCCGAGAAAATAAGCATGTATTTTTAAAAGGGTCTGAAAATACATGCCTGTCCCTTTCTTTTAGCATAAAAATCATGGTAATGACAAAAAGTTCTATAATGTCATCTGTTGTCTTTTATTTTGAGAAAGGCATGGTCTTGGAAAAAATTTATTTATTAGATGTTTTATAATATTTTATGAACTGTGATTATTAATTCTGCAAATCATGTTTGATTTTCTAGTTTTATGGGATTTCGTATCATAAAAAAGTTTAAAATTTCTAGACTGAAATGTAAATAAATGATTTTAGTGAAGAGAAATTACATTTTTATTATATTTAAGCTGAAAGTACATACTAATAACACATTACAATATTATTTTAATGAAAAATTTTGGAAGTAAATTTTTCATATAGAACTTTTTTATTAGAAATACATATGAAAAAAAATTTATATTAATGATTATTGACCAGCTTTGTTTCATAAATGTTTTATAATAATATTTTTCATATATAGTTGACGGCCATCAACGTGATTGACCATGGCAAGTGCTATTTGTAACAACTAAAATATATTCACGTATTAACATATTTTTCATATGTTAATACGTGAATATTTTAATTTAAAAGCAATATAAATTAGGTCTCACTTACTTTCGTTATGCATAAGTTGCTATACATTTTAATGATCCATAAAGAAAAGTTTCAAATTGAAAAACCTTTTACATTAGGCAAGTAATAAATATTAGCTGTTTTATATTTGTAATTCAAACACTCCTGTATTTTTTAAGAGGAATGAAATATCCACAAATAATCGCCAGTAAGAGATAAATTTTAAATTATGGAGAAATATCTAGTCAATATTTCTCTCTTATTTTATTTAAATTCTTTTAAATTTTTTAATGATTTCGAGAGCTAAAGGAAACTCAGCGAAACGAATTAAAAATTACAGCTTTCCTCGATCCAGAATATTTAAAAAAAAATCCTCTTTTTTCACTATCAGAACTTTAAAAAGAATAAGTGAAATCGAATCAAATCCTAGAAGTGTACTTCTTCAGAAAAGCAGGCAAGAAATAAAAAAAAACTCCTGAAAACATTTTTTAAATCGTCTGATCTTAAACCAGAAATAAACCAAAATCTTAAAAGGAAAAAAAAATGTGCTTGAATATTTATTTGAATGAATTCGTAACTTGAAATATTACATTTTTGCTAAAAAAATGGATGAAAAAATTTACAGATCTCTGACGTTTTTTATTTGGAATAAAACACAGTGAAAGAAATAAATCATTAACTGAAAGAAAATTAAAAATTAAGGTAAGATTTTTTAAAATTATTTTTCTTAAGTGATGAGATGATAACTTCCTAGAAATGCTGTCTCAATTAGTAATTTTAAAATTATTTAGAGTATATATCACTGCAAAAAAAGTGTTCATCGCTGCAAAAAAGTAACTATTTAGTGGTTCTACCACTCGTTTTCATTTTAATGTTTTCAATTTTTCCCAAATTAAATTTTCAATCCTTTTTCTAAATATCAGTCAAGGTATATTTATCAGAGAATAAAAACTGATTAAAATTGTTAATTCATGAGAAAATATGTCTGTATTTTAAAACATAAATTTCATTTTAATTACTTCAACAAACATTCAAT
>JAOUZG010015077.1:2072660-2092705 GCA_026289955.1 Argiope argentata | reverse complement strand
TATATATATACAAAAAGCGTGTACACAAAAACAAATTGAAGTTTCCAGTAGTTAATAATTAATGAAGTCTGTTCAGTCAGTTGATTGAAGCTGCAGTTAGTCCTCTGATTCGTTTTAGAACATTTTCAGAAGCTCCAATGGAAAGAAGAGGCACAATTAGTCAGAGCTTTCCTGCAACACGGAATGATGATAAAGAGAAGAGTATAAAAAATGTTGTAAAATTTTTTGTAGATATTGAAATGCTTCAAAGATTGAAGAGAAACTTGAAGATTGGTATTGTTTGCAGTTATTTTACCTAAAACAATTTTGAAGGAAAAATCGTGTTTATCTAATTGGAGAAAAGTCCACAATTGGTCTCTATAATATGAATACTTTTTACACGAAAGAATTATGTGTTCAATATCATTTATGCTACTACATTCATGACAAAGAGGATCATTATGAAGGTTAAAACGATTCAACAGTCCTGGTGTTATAATTGCTTTGCTGATTAGTCTGCCAAGACATCTTCCCTCCGATTTTTGGACCAGGGAGACAGCGCTTCAATGCTTGGAATGTCACCTAAAGAAATGAAATATTTACTGTTTCTATAATTATTGATTGTGAACTGATGTGTCTCTTTCTTGAGGCTTGAAATAATGTCTTCAGTAGAGATCCATTCAATCCATGGTGTATTTTCTGCAAAGTCTTTGGCTAAGGGATCTGCAAGCTCGCTCCAGGTTATATTCGAATAAACAGATATCCACAGGAACGATATTTTTTAAATTTACTGTGGTTAAAGTTTCAACATTGGATGCTATGCATTAGATATTTTTTGGCGACTGAAGCGAAACGTTCTTCAACGATGTCAGCGCAGAGAAGCTATCTATAAGAATCAAACAATCTTTTCCTAATGCTTCGACAATGGCTAAACTTTCAATAGTAAAAATAGAATTGACTGGATGAACTCGAAATAATCATTTTTTGATAGAAGAAAAACCAGACATTGATGTGTGCTGGGGAGTTTTGGATACATCAGTAGCAATAATAAGATGACCAGGAAAGGAATTCCGAATACATCCCTTAAACTAGTTATTAATTTCAATCAAAGTTAAACTTTTATTTTGAAATTTAAAATCCGTAAGAAAAATTTAAAAGTAATTGAAGTTGTTCGTTGGGTTTTCAGGTAATGTGATAATTTGGCTGGTAGAGACGTTTAAATTCTTAAGAATAAACGATAAGGAATTTTTGTATTTGGTAGTTAGTTAAATTTCTCGATTATTATTGGAGTGCTCTGTTAGAAGTGGAGAATGTACTCCATTAGCTATTTGCTTGATAAAAAAATTAGGAAGCTAGTCGCTTGATTTTTTCTGAAAGAATTTCCTAAGAAGCAATTTTCAAAAGTACAACATTCGGGGTCCCTTTTGGAAGGCCTAATTCAATTCTCAGAACTACTGTTTGAATGAAGTTTCCTGCTTTCAATTGTGTCTCGGAAAACCTGTTGTTATGGTGGAACCGTAGAAAAATATGCTGAAAATACTATTTTTTGTTATACTGATATTTTTAGTTCTGGAGCCATAGTTTTTTTTATGCGAATATTTTGAGACCATTTATTTTTTTAAGCGCGTCATTCCTGGTATTTCTAAAAATTACTGAGTTTTGATTCTTTTTAGAAAAATGAATACCAAGAAATTTAATCGTTTCATTCCATTTTCATTAGTGTCCCGCATAAGAGATCCGTGGATAATTTGTAATTTTTTTGGACAATTCAATTATTGCACTTTTTACTGGTGTAATTTCTAGTTCCCAATAATTGCACCACTTGTATATGTTTTCTATAGTATTTTGTATTTTTTAATACTGATTTCCCAAGAATGATGGCTGCAGAAGACAAAGATATCATCCACAAAGAGAGTACATTCGACCCTTTTCTCCGTTGTTTCATGGAAATCATGCATAAAAATAACAAAAAGAATTGGTGAAAGAGCACTGCCTGGAGGTAATGCTTTATTCAGAGTTCTGTTTCTAGAAATGGAATGCCTCCAGCGAATCTGGAATGTTCTGTTTTGCAGGAAGGTGAACAGCCACTTTGCCATGTTGCCTGTTATACCGAGCTGTAAGCATTTAAAAATAAGGCTATCGATATGAACAGAATCATATGCATTTTTGATATCAAGTTGTTTTTTTTCTAGTACGCAAGCTTCTGTGATTTTTGCCTGAACATTGCAAATTGCAGTTTGGTTCTCTGAAGGGCATGAAACCAAGTAAACTGTTGTGCAGTTTTTTGTTACAATTTAAGTAGTAAGTAATGCCTTGAGTGAGTATATGTTTAAAGAATTTGCAAAAAACTGGGTTTAAAGCAATTGGCCGATAGGAAGAAATTTTGGTTTTGCTTTGCTAGGTTTTGGAATCGGAATAATAAGAGCGTGTTTCCGTTGTTTAGGGATGTCAGCTGAATCAAATTGATGTTGATATAATTTCAAAATAATTTGAAGTTGGTCGTTGTTGAGATTTTTGAACGAGATGGCCGGAATGTTGTCAGCTCCAGGAGTAGAATATTTAGTTTTGTGGTTTGCTTTCGTAAGTTACCAAATTTTAAATTTGCTATTGCGAAAGGAATTTATTCCAGAGAAATCCAAGGGAATAGGTTCAATATTTGTATTTTGATTAGAAAAAGTATTTGAAAGTAATTCACTCTGGTGCGCAGGATCGCATATATGGTGACTGTTTTCTATAATAATATTGTTATGCTTAAAATTCAGATTTGTGCGATTGGGAAGTTTATTTATAATTTTTGGATTACGAGATATTGTGCAAATTTTTCCTCAATATTCTCTTTTAACCTTTTTAACTTGAAAACGAAGTCAATTTGCATATTTTTTGTGTTTCACCCTGTCTATTTCAGAAATTTTTCTGGTAGCTTTTTTTCTTCGAAAGTGCTGGCTGAGCTTTTCCTAATTATGGCAAGAAATATTCCACCAAGGAGGGTAAGACTTATGCGACAATAGTTTAAATGAAGTATTTTGGGTTATTATTTTAGTTGCTTTCACAGTAATTTCTTCAAGGAAAATTGGTTGGCATTATTAAAAAATCGTGTATTTTTATGTGATCCTCGTCCAATTAATTGTTTTTAAATTGGCACTGAAATTTTCTATGACCGACTAGGAAATAACAATCGGGTTGTGATCGCTGTCGAAAGTTGAATCCATTACATAGCAAGAAGTTTGACTATGAATATCAGATGAACAGAGAGTAAGATCTAAGATAGTTTGAGTTCTTAAAGAACTGTGCGTGGGAATAGTTTTATTGAGAATTATGAAATGTGAATAAGTTAGACAATCAACGAAATCGTAACTCAGAGCCGATGAACGGGTTGCTCCCCAAAGAGTGGGGTGCAAATTAAAATCGCTAAGATTAAAGTAGGTAGAGTTAAAGAATCAAAGAAATATTTTGCTTGATTAAAATCAAAACCTTGTGGAGCATATAAATTAATAATGTTAAATTTGGTAATCTGGAACTGTACTTCGATTGTCAAAAATTCTAGGTTAAAATCTTTTCTAATATTGTTGGGAATAATTCTTCCGGACATGTTAACAGGAATACCAATGAGAAGACCTCCATTTGGTCTATTTTGTCTGTGTGTGCGGAAAAAAAATTGGTTTGAATGAGGAAAAATGTCGGTTCCGGAAAAGAAAGTCTCTTGAAAGACTTAAAAGGAAGTAGAAATAGGAGGAATTGAAACCCACAGTTTTTAACCTTTAATTCCTCTGCAGTTCCATTGGAGAAAGGTCATTTACAAAGATAGTTAAAAAGGTTATAAGAAACAGCACCCATTTTAGGATACAAAGGATGAAAAGCAAAAGGTATTTGAACTAGTACAAGTGGCAAATTGAACAAAAGACATTGAAATGGAGAAAAACAACACAAAATGGGAAAAAAAGAGAAAAAAACCAGTGGAAAAACGGGAAAAGGAAAAAGACTAAATAGAAAAGGAAAAGGGAAAAAAGAAAAAAAAAAGGAAGAGAGATTTCAAGAACTAGCCAAAAGCACCTGTATCCAATTGCATTGATTATCAGATACTTTGTGAATCTTCTCTAAAGGTTTTTTCTTTCTTGATGGAGAAAGATTTTCGCTTCCAAGATTACTCATTACGGTTACTTACGCGACAATGTTTCTATCAATTTTTCGGACATGCCGAGAATTGAGTTTATTTGCTCTTCTATTTTGATTAGAATTGTTTGGATAATTGAGTCAATCCTTTCATTCATTTTATTGGGCATATTTTCCATTTTTTGCTTATTATTTCGTCAAAATTTTTATAGGTGTATTTATTTTTACAGCTGCTGCGTAGCTAGATTTTTTTTGTCTGATTAAAGATTCGTCTAGCCTCAGCTGTTGTAATAGAATTTTTACATTTTAGCTCTAAGATTTCCTTTTCTTTAATAAAAAATGAACATCCTCTCGATGTTGCTGAATGCTCACCTTTACAGTTTACGCATTTTTGTTATGATTGACAGACGCCTGTGTGAGTGTAGCCACACGGGTGACAAATCTTTTGGTTTTCACATACCCTGAAGGGTGCATGAAACTGTAACAATTTGTAAATTGTCGCAGATTGTTAATGGAAAGTTGCACTCTTTGATTTGTGAACCAAATCTTAATATCCATCGGCATGCGTGTTACTAGCTTCGTGATAAGCACGAGTGATTTTTCAGAGAGTCATTTTATTTTAGAAATCACCTTGTAACGGCATGTTAATTATTCTGCCACTAGATGACTTTACTAGTCAACTAATATTTTATGATCTAGCAATTTTAATAATATTAATAAAATAATTAGAAAATTGTAAATTCCTTATAATATTTACTGAAATAATAATTATTAATTTTTACAGCAAATATTCTTTCATAAGATGTTTATTGTATTTTCTTTTTAATTATATTTTCTGTTAACGCAAGGTTATAATATCTTAACTGTTCGATTACTTAACTGCTTGTAAAAAATGTTTTGCGCTCTGATTCAAATCTGGCGTCGCTTGTATAGTTGTTAAAATATGGAGTCTGCAGTTGTCAAATAAATCCTATAAAAATTATGGAAATGTTATGTTGTTGAAATTGTGTTATTAATAACTATTTAAATAACACGAAGCACATAACAATTGGTGACCCTACTTTTACGATGACAACGGATAGCGGACATTTAGCAAGCGAGAGAAATACTGTCATGGATGCTGAAGTAAACAAAGTAAGCATCAAGATTCCACCATTTTGGCCAGAAAAACCGGATATTTGGTTTTATCAAGTGGAAGCGCAGTTTCAAATACATAAAATTTTCTCAGAGGAAACGAAATTCACCTATTTGATTTCCCAGATGGAGCCGAAATATATTGAACATATATGCGATATTATCAAGGACACTAAGCCTAATAAATATGCCTTGGCAAAAGAAAGACTTTTAAATATGTTCAAGGAAAGCGAAAACAAGAGAATTCAGCGCATTGTTAAAGGACTAGATCTTGGCGATTACAAGCCAAGTCAGCTCTTGCAAAAGATGAAAAATTTAGGAACAGGCGATTTTTCCGAAAAAGTTTTAAAATCTTTATGGCTTGATAAAATGCCTGAATATATTCGTAACATTCTTCTGGTTAGTGAAGAGAACTTAAACAAACTGGCTACAATGGCTGACAAAATTTACGAGATGAAATCTGAAAATGAAGTTCATCCTGTTTCGCCAAATGTTAATTATATTGGCGTTTTATTGGCAAGAATAGCTGCATTAGAACAAAAAATTGATTCAATGCAACTAAATTATCGTTCCAGATACAATTTCAGAAATCACCGAAATACATCCCGAAGTCGCAGCCGTTCAGCCAAGCTATTTAACCAGAAAGGAAAATATTGCTATTACCATTTTAAATTTGGCGATCGTTGTCGACCTGAGAAATGTTACTCGCCATGCGCTTGGAGCGAAAAGACAGAAAACTCAAGGATGCAACAGGATTAGCGGCTACCGCTGTTGCTGATATAAATGAAAGCCGCAAGTTTCGTCTATTTGTGAAAGATAAAAACACAGGACTGAGATTCCTAGTGGATTCAGGAGCTGATGTTAGCCTCATTCCTGCAACTCATAAAAATAAAATAAGTGATGATTTTAAATTATATGCAGCGAATGGTACGGAAATTCCTACTTACGGAATTAAAATTTTAAACCTGAATTTAGACCTTAGAAGAGAATTTAAATTTCCTTTTATTTTAGCTAAAGTTGATAAAGGAATAATAGGAGCTGATTTTTTGAATAAATTTAAACTTTTAATAGATATTCATAATAAACAACTTATTGATGCAATAACTAATCTGTCTGTTCGACACCACGTAACTACAGTATCTGATGACGATATTATTAGTAGTTTGGATAAAACTTCTAAATATTTTAATTTATTACAACAATACCCAAATTTGACTAAGCCTAATTTAACAGTATCTAAATGTGAGCATGATGTTGAGCATTTTATCACAACTAAAAGACAACCTACTTATTCCAAAGCTAGGCTACTGGATTCCAAGCGATTGCAGATAGCAAAACAGGAATTCCAGTACATGTTAGAAAATGATATTATTCGACCGTCTAAATCGCAGTGATCTAGCCCTCTTCACAAGGTTCCCAAGAAAGATGGTTCCTTCCGACCATGTGGGGATTATCGACGTTTGAATGCTCAAACCATACCAGATCGTTATCCTATATCTCGATTAGAAGATTTCAACCACATTTTAAAGAATACTAACATTTTTTCTAAAATTGATTTGCATAAAGCATATTTCCAAATTCCTATTCATGAAGCGGACAAGCAAAAAACTGCTATAATAACACCTTTCGGCTTGTACGAATTTAATGTAATGAGTTTTGGTTTACGTAATGCTCCTTCCACATTTCAAAGATTTATCAATGAAGTATTTAGAGGACTAAATTTTGTGTTCCCATATTTGGACGATGTTTTAATTGCTTCAACTACAGAAGAACACGTAAAGCATTTAAAATTAGTTTTTGACAGATTGCAAAGATATGGATTGAGGCTTAATATTTCTAAATCTGTTTTTGGAGTTAAAGAACTGGAATTTTTAGGTTTTCTAATAACAAGTGAAGGATCAAAACCTCTTCCTGAAAAAGTTCAAGCAATTCTCAATATTAAACTGCCTGAAACTGTTCATCAGCTACGAACTTTCCTTGGAATGGTGAATTTCTACCGTCGCTTTCTGAAGAACGCCGCCAGTACTCAAGCCATTTTACACGATTACTTAAAAGGAGCAAGGAAAAAAGATAATCGAAAAATAACTTGGAATAACGAAGCCATTGAACAGTTTGAAAAAAGCAAAAAAGAGTTTGCAAATGTTGCTTGTCTGTCTTACCCAAATCCAGAATTGCCTCTGTCGTTGTGCACAGATGCTTCAAATACAGCAGTGGGTGCAGTATTACAACAACTAGAAAACGGAAAATGGAAACCAATTGGATTTTTTTCCAGGAAGCTTAACCACGCACAGCAAAATTACAGTACCTATGATCGGGAACTTCTCGGAATTTATCTATCCATTAAGTATTTCAAACATATGTTAGAAGGAAGAAAATTCACAGTTTATACTGACCATAAACCATTGATCTACGCATTTTTGCAGAAGTCCGATAAAGCATCTCCACGTCAAATGAGACAACTCCAATATATTTCAGAATTCACAACTGAAATCAAGTACATTGCAGGAGAAAGTAACGTGGTGGCGGATACTTTATCAAGAATAGAGGAAATTGCCTTAATAGATTATGAACTAATTGCTAAAGAACAAGAGCAAGATGATGAATTTCGGACATGTCAGAAATTTACAAGTTTGTCATTCAAAAAGTATCCCCTTCCATCTGGAAATTATTTATGGTGTGATACTTCAACTCAGCACATTAGACCTTACATACCTAAAAATTTTCGAATGAGAATATTTCATCAGTTTCATGGATTGTCTCATCCAGGAATTAAATCAACAGTCAAACTTATTTCTTCAAAATTTATATGGCCAAATATTAAGAAAGATGTCCAGCAATGGGCAAAGTCGTGTATTCCATGCCAAAAATCCAAAGTAACTCGCCATACAAAATCAGTATTGGGCGAATTTCAAAAACCGTCAGGAAGATTTCGGGAAATACATATTGATATTGTAGGTCTACTACCACCATCAAAGGGTAACACCTACTGTCTAACGTGTATTGATAGATACACAAATTGGATGGAAGCTATTCCACTGGAAAATATCTTTGCTGAAACCGTATCAAGAGCTTTTTACAGTAATTGGATAGCAAGATTTGGAGTTCCTTCGAAACTTATCACTGATCGTGGAACCCAATTTAGCTCCGAAATTTTTCAAACCCTCTCAAAATTCTGTGGCATTAAGCTTTCCCATACTACAGCCTATCACCCACAGTGTAACGGAAAGATTACATAGATCAATAAAAGCTGCTTTAAGAGCCCATAATAATGTATCTTGGAGTGGAACCCTGCCAACAGTGCTCTTGGGTTTACGAACTGCAATCCACCACGATACTAATTATACAATAGCAGAAATGGTGTATGGAGAGAAGATCAAACTTCCTGGAGAATTCTTTGAATCAAATATACAATATATATCACCAGGAACTTTTATAAATGATTTAAAAAGTGCTATGGAATTGATGAGACCTAAAGAAACTCAACAGAAAAATCATTCCAAAATATTTGTACATAAAGATTTTGAGTCAACCTCCCACGTTTTCCTTCGCATTGACAGGTTATGAAAGCCACTCGAACCCCAGTATGAAGGTCCCTATTTTGTTATCAACCATACGCCAAAATATTTTACTTTGAAGATAAAGAATAAAGAAATGAATGTAACAATAGACAGATTAAAGCCAGCATATCTACTATCCCTAGAAAATCCGGAGCAGGAACAGCTTGCATCTCCAACTTGTAAGAAGGTTATACCAGCACCACAACCAGCAAAGATTCCAACAAAAGAAACTGTGTCTCAGCCTGTTCTTAAATCAGCTTTAAGACAATCTCGAACTGGCAGAATTATTAAGACACCATTGAGATTTAAAATTTGACTTCTTACTATGTACTATTGCTTAAATAATTACTTCCTACCTCCTAACGTAACTTTGTTACCGGCAAGGGAGTATATGTTGTGAAATGAATCTTAATTCTTTTAAAATAATGTACGAGTAGTTAATAACTATAAATATCATTTTGTAAATAGTTTTAATTAAAATCGACGACAGTAATATAATTTTGAAACTGTTATTTTTGGATGTTGTTTTAAAAACTATACTAGAATTTGAATGAAGATAAGTGATGTATTTTGATATTATTTATAATATTAATTTAAGGTAATGTATAAGACAGAATATTGAAACTGTATTATATTGAATTGTGTGATAATAATTAGTTTATGTAGTTATTATTCTGAAATATTTAATATATTTTAAGAATTATAACATGCATTATGTAAAATGCATGTTATCTTTGTGTCTCCTTAGGTTTCATACAGAAAGTTGAATTGTCAGAATATGCCGTTTTATGCATTGTTTTTAATGTATCGTAACATTGTTACTGGCAAGGGAGTGATGTAACGGCATGTTAATTATGCTGCCACTAGATGACTTTACTAGTCAACTAATATTTTATGATCTAGCAATTTTAATAATATTAATATAATAATTAGAAAATTGTAAATTCCTTATAATATTTACTGAAATAATAATTATTAATTTTTACAGCAAATATTCTTTCATAAGATGTTTATTGTATTTTCTTTTTAAATATATTTTCTGTTAACGCAAGGTTATAATATCTTAACTGTTCGATTACTTAACTGCTTGTAAAAAATGTTTTGCGCTCTGATTCAAATCTGGCGTCGCTTGTATAGTTGTTAAAATATGGAATCTACAGTTGTCAAATAAATCCTATAAAAATTATGGAAATGTTATGTTGTTGAAATTGTGTTATTAATAACTATTTACATAACACGAAGCACATAACAACCTCATTTCCACAATTTCTATTTCATTATTATTTTTTAATTCCCCGGCAATTTCCAGCAGTGAGACTTCTGTGGGGATATCATAGAGGAGAAAGCGATTCTCATATGATGTCCGTCGTAACTGGAATGTTTAATAATATATCGAAGCGAAGTAGCTGTGCTGCACAGACAAGATCCTTGTTGTAAACATGATTTTCCCTTTGCGGGAAAATTTCATGTTTAATATATTTATATGCCGATTTATTTTCTCTTTCATAAAGCTTCGAAGCGTAAAAAGGTTCATTTGGGGGAATTATCGATTTAAGATCAGCTTTTGTCCTTACATATGTTAATTTCTTCATATTCATTCTGCCCAAGTCGTAATACCAGTTCTTTTGTAGATTTACCACACTTGAAGAATTTTTCTGACATTAAGGCCTGCATCGTGTTTACTAGTATCTTCTTCTAGCTAGCATCTTCTTCCACGGCAACAATCTTTGAATGGCTCAGATTTACAAATTTTCAAAAAACAGTCGGAAATAAAAGGGGGGATGAACAGATATCACCTCATTTTAATGCCCTATGTCTACCGCAAGTTGAAAATGGAACTTCAAATAAACAAAGGATATAAGAATAAATAGTTTTTGTTTCAAAAATATCAGTACAAAAAAACTTTCGAACGCTCGAAAAAATTTCCCGCCTTCCAGAAAGCGCAGCTCTTCCTAAAAACACTTAATAACATTTAAATTAAAAAAATATATAATTTTCAAAAACAATGCCATATCCATTTGTCAAAATGTATCTCTTGCACAAAAAAAGGATATGGGAAAGTAAAGAATAAAAGGATAGCAAAGTAATTCGAAAGCGATATTAATTAATTTGGCAAAAACAATAATTGCATTAAAATGCTAATTGAAATTTTAATATAAGAAATAAAATTACATTACTACAAAAATTTGGTAAAAATAAATCAAAATATTAAAATTTAAAAAAATATCAAAAGTTTTTAATAATTATTCGGATAGCGTAATATTCAACTGCAATGTTTCCAACAACGTTATCGGCAGACATCCCGAGATACGCAGAACTTTTTGAAAATTGAACAGAATCATTTTGTTTGGCACTTGAAACGTGACCCATGAATTGACCCCTTTATTCAATGTCATTATTTCGTGTTAATTCCACCCCTAGTTCTTCAATTTATGTCTGAGTAGGTATGTCGAATAATAATAATCTATCTGTCACAATTTCCCAAATGATTCCGGTTGAAACTGGGATATCCAACATTTTTTCCAGGCTTAAGACGGGCAGTGCACACAGGATCAAATATGAATTTCATTTTAAAAATATTGTTGTGTCGATTTAGACGAGGGATTCTGGCTCAGATGTCTTTGTTTATATCTTCATATTTCCTTTGGTCAATTCGAAGAATAAGCTCATTATTGGATTTGCCACTTTAAAAAAATATTAGGTTGCATTTTGATGTTTGAGATACCCTTCATTGTTAAGGTGCCATTTTTCAAGTGGAGAATCCAAAACAATAAATCCTGAGTGACTCAGTTTGCAGACTTTGCAGCTTTTGAACAAATAAATACCTTTATAGCAAAATTAGAGCAGGTAATCTTGCCTGATATTTAGAAAACGAAATCAGAAGACAATGGAAAACAAAATTAATTCGAACTACCAAACTTTATGAGTACATAGTAGATTTCGCACGAATAATAATAATAATTTTAAAAAAACTTGCAACAATTTTCTGATTGAGGAAGGAAAAACTTTTGCTAAGAAAGCGAAATCACATTCAACTTCTAAAGAGTGTGCAGAGAGAATTCTAATATGTTTAATGATTTTATCTCCAAAATGTAAACATAACATACAGAATCAGTTACGTTTAGCATTCGCCAATCACATGGGACACTTTATGCTCTAGGTTTTCCTCCAATCTTTATTGTTAATTGATTTCAGCTATTAGTTATTGTAACTGCAACCGTATTGTAATACAATATAGCCGCGCGGGGAATTTTTGAATTTTACGTTGATTCGTGCAAGTCGGAGTTTTATCATCACAATATGGAAACCCCAAATGAAGAAAAATTGAAAAGAATGTCTTATTCGGAAATAAAAAAGCATGCTGAGGAAAGAGGAATCAAACGAAAGTTAAAGGTTTGTTTATGTTTTATTTTCTGTTTGAAAGCTCTTGTTTGACAATTTTAGGTGTGTTTTGATTTTAACGGAACTTGAAAGTGACATATTTTTTTAAGTACAGTGAACAACTAATGGTTACTTTTAAAAATTAAGAACATCTGTCAAAAAATAACTGTTTTAAAAACAAAATGGCTTGAATAATTTAATTCACTTTATTATTTTCTCTATTTGTTTCAACACTAACAGTTCATTTTATTTTACGGTTATGAAATGATATCTTCATGATAGTGCACTATATTCAAAATATCAACTGCTTTGTAAAAAAAAATATCTAAAAAGTTTTTTTTGTCTTTTTTTTAAAACTTTGCATAATTTTCACTTTTATATATGCTTAATTTTCTATACTGCTTTAGAAAAGTTTTATTCGTGTCATTCATAACTGTAAATTTCTGCCAGTATTTCTTTTCCAAATACCTTAGTTTATTGTTCAAACAGTAATACTAAGCAAACATTAGTAAACAATTAATTAATTAAATAAAGCTTTCAAGCTTCCATTTGTTTTTATCAAAATTTCGGAAGATATATTTTAGTAACCGAAATTAATCTGTAATTTTAATTGAGGCTTATGAAAATAAATTCTATCTATCTTTATATATGTATAAGTTTGGCATGTAAAATGATTGAAAATATTGGTAAGAATGAAAATTTGAATAAATAGTCGAGAGTTGTTTGATAGATTTTAAAAACTTTATATGCAGTAATCAAAAATAATTATATTCTCTAAATATTTTATAATTAAGAAATTTTTGTGTTGCTACAATAAGAATATTTAATTAGCAACAATTTTCCAAGACATATAAAATCTTTGAAATGTAGTTTAGCAAACCAAAACAAGTTTTAGATATCAATATCATCTGATAAATAAAATAAACACTTTCCCTGAAAAGTAGAACAAATGTTTTCATTTCCATTTCAATCTCCCTAAAAATGTTTCATGTGCAAATAAATAGTTTTTAATTATCTGATTTGTTATTTATTTTATTTCGAAAAGAATAAATAAATTTGTAAATTTAGCTATTTAAATAAGCCTGATATAATATTATAAATGCAACTTTCTTGTCATTTAATCATAAAAATATAATAAAACATTCAAGAATTCACAAGATAGTGTAGAATATCTAATACTTTATAATTGAAAATTAGGTAGAAATTTAAAAGAAATTGCATAATAAACTTAGTATTTTTAGGTTGAAATGTTTTCTTTGCTTCATTTCTGATCTTAATCATAAACCTTCAAAATCTATTAAAAGTTTCATTTAATCTATTAAAAGTTTGTCAAAGTAATATGGTGGTTACATTTTTTTTCTTAAAATTTTCTTATTAGATGCGAGTTTTTTTTTTTGTGTTTAGAATATTTGGGGCACCATCTCTAAAGTTTGTTTATTTTGATGCATTAAAATTACTCATTAGTGTATAGCTAATGTTGTATTTCAGTCACTACATTTCAATTTTCTTAAAGTAATTCAGATTCTTGAGAAATTAACTTTCTACGGTTGGTATCTAGATAAAAATGACTAAAATTTTCTAATGTAGAAGTTTCAACTATAATGTTTTAAAATTTAGATACACTTTCCTTTTTATAGGCTGAGGTCTTAATTTCTTTAATCCTTAAAAAAGCTAAAGAAGATGAGGACAGCTTCGTAGTTTTGGAAAATGAAATTATGAATTCTTGCAAAAAAGTAAGTACAAAATTGTTTTAATAATTATGTATGTGATATAAGAAGGGGCAGAGTACCATTAGAAAACCTTAAAAACAGCCTATTCTTAATGATCTTTATAAATGAGTTTTAAATATTAGTGTTAATTTTTCGTTTTGAAAATAAGGAAAAGTAGAGAGGAGGGTAAATTTTCACCTTGGAAGATCTATTAAATTATATTAATTAATCTCCTCTATGTTCGAGACATAATTTGTCCAGATTTATATGAAACATTTTAAACCAAACTTTTTTTAAAATCCACCTTAGAAACACTTAATTCAATGTCTTTTGCTTGGAAGATGTCTTTCAGAATGTGTTTTAAACACAATTCTCCTTCTCTTAGCCACAATCTTATTTTATTAGTATTGTAACTGGCATCCTGGCACAGAGGTAGCCCCTCTTCCATGTGTTCTGGACATCTCAGTTAGGGTATAGATGTTCTTCTATGTGCTATTTGTGAGTTGTGTGAATGTGCCCCCTAATAAAAAGGGGTTGTGTAAATGAATGTGTGTGCATGTGATATCTTCATTTGAGCAAGCAGACAAACTTCTGTCCCCAGGTGCTCATGGGTCCATATCCTCAGATGCTACTACACCCCTATTTTCGTTGTAAAACGAACATGTCATCATCATCATTAGTTATTGTGCCACCTTGCCGATAAGAATTTTTTTGTTAAGTCCTTGGTACTTTTTTAAAGGTCCATAAATTTTTGTAACTTTTTGAAATCTTGACATTCTTTAATTATTAGCAACTGATATTCTAGTTTTTAGGTTAAATTTTGCTATATTAGCATTAAAAAAATTAAAACACAGAGCTGATATTTTCTTTTCTATGCATATATACTGAATTATTATAATTCATGAAAAGATGTTGCATTAAAGTTATGGAATTAAAACTTGCATGTTAAAGAAATTTCACATATTCTCCCTTCAATTTTTAAGGAAATTGCTACTGTAAATTATGCAATGATTGATAAAATGTTATTACATTTAAAAAGTTGACAACACTCAACAGCTTATGTTGTAAATAAATTGATAAAAAAAGTAATATCAAACAGTTACAGCTTATGTTGTAAAATTAGAATTAAAAAAGTAATGCCAAACAGTCATTTTTTCCTTTAAAATAAAAAAACACCATGTAAAATCTCAAGATAGCTTTATCAATTTTTTTTCATTATATTTTTACCAAATCATAAATTTTCTTTAATATAATGTAGGAAAAAAATTCATATTAAAAAAATACATATTACAGAAATACACAAGATTAAAATGCTTTCCTTTTTTTTAAAAAAAATTTACTGCAGGTAAAATGGCATAGTATTATAATAATAAGTTTTCACAAGCTTGCTGATTTTTTTTTCTTGTTAATAAAGTTATTATTGAAATAGTTGTGGAGTGTTAACAACTTTTTGTGATTAGCTATTGCAATATCCTATAAAAAATCAAAAAAAAAATTGAGTACTTTTCTGTTAGCCAGGTGCAAGCAAAAAAAACCCCAAAGAAATTTGAGAGAATTCTACATTATTTGGCAATTTTTCGCTGCAAGAAATATGGCAGGATTCTACATTTTTGGCAATTTTTTGCTTGCACCAGGCTAACAGAAAAGTGCCATTTTTTTTGTATTAAGGATATTCTAAAAATAAATTTTACCATTTCATTTCACAAGGAATGCATATCACAAATCAAGGAATCCCATTAGTAATTATCTATAAATGACTGTCATCTTTGATACATTAACCGTACTGTGGATTCAATTTCAAAATGTCCTTGTGCGTGTGTGCTAGCATTCCCGTACCCGGCATTGCTCTGGTAATGGAATTAGCAGAGGATAACAATGCTTGATGTACCTACTTACAAAAATCCCCTATAACAATTACTTATTACCTAACATTTTTTCTAATTTTGGGGGGGGGTCCTAGCACCCCTGAATTTCTTATATATATGCCCTTGTCCTTAAGGATCCTTTCAAAGTATTAATTTTCTTTGCAAACACAGGCCATCCACATTTTATTGTTATACCTATGTTTAAGCAAGAACTTCTTTGTATACAACATTTTTTTTCTGGTGCTAAAATTAAGCTGCCTGATAAACTGACTCTGGAGAAAGCTACATAAAATTGGTCATGTGAAAAACAGTCTTCTCTTAAGTCAATCTCTGGTACTTTTAATGTCTGTCCTTGTGACTTATTTATGGTTATTCCAAAGCAAACTTTTACAGGAAACTGTACTTTTCTAAATTCAAAAGGATAGTCCGATGAAATTAGTGGAATGCGGGTATTAAAACCACCTCCCCTCTAGCACATCCAGTAATTATCGTAGCTTCAATTACATGCTTATTAAGTCATTCAATTGACTTATTTTTTATATCGGTAATATCAGGATAAATCTTGGTGATGAAATCTGGAAACTCCGTGACTACCGTAGAGAATTCGTGGGGTATAATAATTTTGCCAGCTCATTCAGGATATGTTCAGTCTCCTGTTTTAAGGAGAAGATTTGAAAACGATTCTGCTGATGCATCTCCATGTAAATGAGCTCTCATATTGTTATTCAAAGTTTCTGCACTTTAGGTCATAGATACAATGATTTAATGCATGCTTTAACTTCATTTGCGGATGTTCCTTTAGGTACAACCAGTAATGTTTGACAAAAAATCTCCTACTAGTATAACAGTTACTCCACCCATTACTTCATCAGAATTTTTTAGATCTTTTAGAGTTGCATTAAGTGCCTCAAATCCTGCTTTATGAGCCATAGTACTCATCCCAGATAATAAGTTTGCAACCTTGTAAAAACCTTAGCCAAATTACTCTGTTTTTTGATATTGCACATTGAATTCTCTGAGTAATTGAGGTTAATGGGTAATCTAAAAGCAGAATGAGCTGTCTTTCCACCCTCCAATAATGTTGCATCTATTCCAGATGATGCAGTTGCCAAGGCAATACCTTTATTGCTTCTGACCTTTGAAAGAAGAAAAATTTAAGAGAAATGTTTTTCCAGTGCCACCAGGTGAATCTAAGGAAAATATTGGACCTGTAGCAGACTTGATGCTGTTGAGGACCTTTTGATATACGCTGGACTGTTCGTCTGTTATAGAGGATTCAGCATTATATACCTTTTTCTTCAAATCTTCAAGATCAAAATTTGTTTCTCACATATACTCTCTGTTTTTCAAATGAGTCTCAAATCTCTCAGACTGAGGCAAACCATAATCCATTAAGCACTAACCTCCCAAAGTCTGAACAGTGTTTTCAATCAGAATCAAGCATTGATTGTACGTTTTGTCCTTAGTTGAAAGAGCAGAGTCTTGCAGTAAACTTTCATGTTGAAACCGAATATCCCCTGAAAAAACTGTCCTTGTACTTTTCCCAAACCCAATAAATGACAACAAATAAATAAATGCACAATTTTTTGTCGGATTTTTACAATCTTTCACACAATTTTGAAAAATTGTTGATTGATTTTATGTAAAAAAAAATGAAAAATTGATTTAATGTCAAAAAAAAATTGATTAAGTTGTCTTGAAAAAATTCGACGTAATTAAATATTCAAACGAAATTCCGCTGCTTCGTTAAAAAATTCACCAAAAAATAAATTTTAGAAATTTAATTTTTTAAAATTGTATTGCGGATATTGCATCGTATTGTCTTTCAAGAAACATATTCTCTCTCTCTCTCTCTCTCTGTGTGTGTGATATAGAAAACTCATTTTATCTTTTCTTTTAAAATCATGTTTCAATAGGGCTTCAATATAGAACAAATAAAAAAAAATCTTTTGGGCCACTATTTGGACTGCTTGTGGGATGATTGTCTCTTCCATTCTGAATAACAAATTTGTTTTAATTTCTATAAAGTTTGTGGTCATGCATTGCAAAATACCCTTTGCCTTAAGTACTGCAGTCTCATGCATTAAATAATAGACAACAATTTGCTCTATGTGCTACCACATTTTCAGAAATTGCTTTTATCTTATACTAATCTGCGCAAAAATGAACTCAGGCTTACTAGTGCTTCTCTATCTCCTTTTGTAGTCAGTGCTTCTGTTATTGCCTTCTTTCTTGCCATTTTGTCCATTGAATTCAGGAAAGATTGAAATATGTTATGAAAATGTGTTATCTCATTTTGTGATGTGGTTATCTTATTAAATAAAATGTATCTTTAAACCATCTCTTATATTAATAAAACTATATATTTTAAAATCCTTTTAAGTATAGCCAATAGATGTTTGTGTGTATTTGCAATATTGTAAAGGATTTTTCAATTAACAAAACAGAATTCTTTGGTATTCGAAAATATTCAACGAATTCCTTGAGAATCATGATAACATTCATAATTCTCAAAGAAAAGGAAGGTTTCATTTCATAAAAAGAATAGCTTTAAAAAATTGATATAAATTTAATTTAAACTTATTTTTAGAACAAGGAAGCAAAGTTTGAGCAAGATAAGCAAAGTGAAAGTGGCACACCAAGACGTGAGACCTATACTCTTGAGTGTCCTACTGGTACTGTCACAGTAAGTAATTTTTGAGATATTAATCTCAATACTTTATTTTAATCATAATTTTCTATAATTTACTAGTATAGTTTTAAATATTAAAAAGAATTTAAAGATGTGTAAAATGGAACTCTATGCTTTTCTTAGCTATGTTTGTATAATAAAGTATTCAGCTGATTTGAAACAAAAACAAGTTTCAGCAGAAAAAGAATTTCCAATGTATTTGTAGATTATGAGATTTAGTAACCAGAGTATAATCACCAAAAATTGTGAATTTAATAATATCACTCTTTTTTAAAAATGTTAATGTCTTGTTAACATTAAAAAAACACTGTATTTTCAGCCTGCTGATAATGACCTGATTGTTTCTTCTGCATCCCCTGTGTTGCGAAAAACACCTCCTACGAACGAGACTTCTTTTAATGTAACAATGAGTCGTGGCTCTGAAAGGAAAATGAAAAAACGTAAGGTGAGCTTCGTCACTCCTCTGAGAAAGAGTACTAGACTTAGTTCAATGACTCCTCACTTTGCAAGTGTCAAGGACAGACCCAAAACTCCAATTCCTTCAAGGGTATCTTCAGGACGAAAATCATCCCTATCTGTCAAGACAAAAATATCTTTTGCTGAAACTCCAACTGAAATTGAAGTTGAAAATAATAGCTCCAGAAAATCTGGTGGTAAGTTTTGATTTCAAGTTAACTAAGTGTTGCATTGTTGCAGTTACCTATAGTTAATAGTAAAAAGATTCAGCAATGTTAAATGGTATATATTTTGGTTTGGTATATTTCTATATGTCTTAATAATATAGATGAAGCTCCCCAGAATTGAGCAATTTTGATCTTAATTTTATTATGTCAAATACAGTTTCATTTAAAGCTAAGTATAGTTTTAAATTATAGTAATATCAAAAAGTTATGATAATAGAACAGATGAAAAGCACTAAAGTTTGAATCGAATTTGCATAAAAACACATACATTTTAATCTACTAATTAAATAAGGAATACTGTAAAAGTGATTGCTTGGAGGAAAATATGTAATACAAAGAAATGTTTTGCATACATTTTCATACAAATGGTTTATATTAAATTATGCTGTCATGCAAAACTTTATTTGATATTGAAATTCAACAGAATGAATCGAAATATCTCATCTGTAAATTATGTACTACAAAGAAAAACAATATAGAATGCATTCAGAAATTCACAAATGTTATACATAGTGAAATATACCATGGGAACGTCAACTAATAGCATATTCTGCCATGAGATGGGAATTTGCAAAAAATAAGATATTTTATTTTAGATATTCCATTTAAATATATTCAAATTTCTAATATATTTAATATTTTTACAAATACATCTGCACTTATAAAGAATTAATTTTTTAAAAATAGTTTTATTTTCTTGCACTATGAAATATATACATTATTCTAATTGTATATATATCATAATTTTATACAATTAATAATTAATAGCTTTATATAGAATGCCCTTTAAAAATAATTTAATCTTAGTTAATAATTTTCAATAAAAACTAAAAGCAACTGAATTTACTTTCTATCCTTTAGTGACTGGCAAAGTTTCATGAGACAATGGTATAAATTTACACCATCTCTCTCTCTCTCTCTCTCTCTCTCTCTCT
>JAOUZG010015077.1:2053935-2072560 GCA_026289955.1 Argiope argentata | reverse complement strand
ATAAAAGGAAAATTTCAATATCTTTAAAAATAATTTTCATAATTGTGAAACCAATTTATTTTGAAAAAGATTAGATACATGTCCCACCTTTTTCTCAAAGTGTTAAGGTTAGGTATTACTGTATATGAGAATCATATTCTGAAATATCTCATTCTATAACTAGTATTCATGTCAAAAATCATTTTTGTGGAATGTTAATCTGCAATAAGTATTGAATCAGAAATTTTTTTTTAAAGGGTATATCAGCTCGGTAATTAATTTTGAGGTATTCCATTTTTAAAAAAAATAATACTGTTAATTTCATCAATTTTTTTTTTTCAAATCATAAAATGCATTTTGAGGTATTCCATTTTTTAAAAAAATAATACTGTTAATTTCATCAATTTTTTTTTCAAATCATAAAATGTTTATAGAATAAAATGATTTTATTACTGCTTCTTATGTAATTTTGTTAAAATGCCTTTTTTATGAATTGAGAGCAAAAAATTTAATTTCAGTAGCGTTTTTTTTTTAAACTATGAAATGTACATAAACAGATTAAAAACTTAGCTATACTAAAAAGAAATATAAAATTATTTTTTTGGGTTAGTTAGAAGTGGAAATCTTTAAATGTTTATTTTTTGTACCTGATATATATTTCAAAAATTATGCACAAGAGTAAGGATAATTGTTTTTATTTCCTGCTTATTAAATTCCACAGGTTAAAAACTGTTAAAATCTCCCCTTTTAACTTTATATGTTATTCATTGTTTAGCTATAGAATGTTGATAATTCATTTCAAAAAATTTATTTAATTTTGTTACAGATTGTTTTTACTAATATTATATTATTTTTTTATGATAAAATTTTTCTTTGAGAAGTTCTTATTGATTTTGTGGTAAATAGGAAGAAAAGGAAAGCGTGTTTCCACTCCTATGCCATCATCAAAATGCAAGAGAATGAATTTGAGTTCATCAGGTATGCATCTGATGTTATTTTATGTGGAATGTTTCAAAATGAATTTTATATCATAAATGGTCACTCTGACTGGTTATCCTTGAATATTTATGTTAATTGGAAATAAATGCTGTGATCTCATTATTTTCCAATTATTGCTACTTAAAGGTTCTTTCTGCTTACCCCCCTCTCCTCTGTCTAAATGATAACACTAATTTAAAAAAAATAATATTTTTAACTAATTGTGGTATGCAACAAATCCGAATTTTAATTATTAGTTACAAAGTAGTTAATGGCCGTTTCCCAATCTTTTTTGCTTTTATATTAATAAAAAGAAAAAAAAAACATGATTGAATTTATTAATAAACATTCTTTAAAGTAGTATTTTTATTCTACAATTTCTTGTTTAAATTTATTTTTTAAAATTTCAAGTTCTTTCCTTTTTTTTACTTAAAATCTTAATTTTTTTTAATTGTGTATTTTCTCAATAGTATATGGATCATTATACAATAAAATTAGGACAATTTTTGAAAGATGGTATAAAATAATTAAATTTTAGGGAGAAGGCGCAAAAGGTGTTAAATAGTATCACATGTGCTCTTTATGAGCACTTTGATGGAATTCATGAATGTTATTCAAATTTATGAAAACTTTTAATTTATATTTTGTAAATTTTAATGTTTTCTTTAAAAATTAGGCCTTAAAGCACCTATTGCTACTCCTGAAGTGTCATTTTCTGATCCATCCCAAGGAAATATCCCAGAAGTTTCTGGTGAGTAATAGTAATTGAAGAAGTAAATAAATGCATTTTTATAAACTGTACTTGCATATGATGAAGATTGGGGGGGGTAATCAGTAAATTATCTACATTAACCATCAGTTTATAGAGTGTTTAATTTAAAAAGCATTATCATTTTTTTAAAAAAAAAAAAAAACATTATTGCCAAGATGTGTGTATCAAGTGTGGAGGAGGGCCTCTGCCTCTTTTTACACATTCAAGACGGTTACTAATATCTTCTCTAATCCTGCATTATTCACATAATATTCTTAATTACTTACAATATAATCTTTAAGAATTCAAATTTTTATCAGCAGTTTCTTAATTTTTCATTATTACTATACTTCATTCCTTTGTTATTATTGAATTCTTTTAATTTTTAATAGCTTTATGAATTTGACATGTTATTTGGTTAAATCTTGTAAAAAAAAATTAATTTTGAACTAAAATTTTTATATCGAATTTCTAATTTTGTAGATTCCGATGTGAAGAAACCTCTTAAGCCTGTTTTTGAATTATCAGCTACTCCAGAAAGTAAAAGAATTGCTACTCCAAGTTTGTAAATTTTATTTGTTTAAATAATTTTAAAGATAACAAATTTTAATTTTTTTGTGTATTTTTATTTATTTTACCAATTTTAATTTTGTAGAATCAGATATGAAAAAGCCTGTTTTTGAGACTTCAGCTACTTCAGGAAGTAAAAGAACTGCTTCTCCTAGTTAGTAAATTTTGTTAATTCAAATAATGGAAGAAATTGTACATTTTTTATTTATTTATTTTTACATATTTAATCAATTTTAATTTTCTAGAATCTAATGTGAAGAAACCTGTTAAGCCTGTTTTTGAATTTTCAGCTACTCCAGAAAAGAGAACTGCTACTCCTAGTTAGTAAATTTTTTAATTCAGATAATGGAAAAAGTTGTATGTTTTTAATTTATTCTTGAATTTTTACATATATAACAAATTTTATATTTTTAGAATCTGATATGAAGAAGATGGTTAAGCCTGTTTTTGAATTTTCAGCTAAGCCAGAAAAGCAGAGAAGTGCTACTCCAAGTTAGTAAATTTTTGTAATCCGAATAATTGAGAAAATCTTAATTTTTTAGTATTTTTCTAGAAAATATTTTTATTTATGACAGTGGAAAATTGAACATATTGCAGTTTTGATTTAGCTTGAAGACTTATGATATGAAATTGGCACACCATCAGTAATAAATCTGACGCTAAATTAAAGTGTTTAGTTTTTCAATTCCTCCTATTAACTCTCTCTTCATTATATATATATATCTTGTTCAAATTTTCAACTGTTAATAAAATACTTTTTATTCATCCAATCTAGTTCTAGTCAATTTTTTAAAACTTTAAGTGGATGACATTTGATAATACTGTTTTTTCAAATATTAATTCATAATTTTTTTATTAATTAATCAAAAATTAAATTACTCACCAAAAATTTTCATTTTTCAAAACATTCGGTGCAAATATAATTTTTTGATCAATTATTTATTGTAATTGTAACTGTTAGGCCAGGATAGCCTGGTTGGTAAGGAGTTGGATTTGCATGCCCTGTACTGCGAGTTTAGACATGCAATCTGAAGATTATCTGTATGTGTTGTGGGCATTGAATCTGTTGTAGTCACAAAATTCTCCATATTGAGAGCAATACCACGGGGGGTACAGGTTCAGAGGTGTTCATTCTCATTTCAGATATAATTTACAATTTTCGGATGCATGAATGCAGCTCGTCCCATTAAAAAGGGTTTGACATATGTGAGATAGAAGTCAAACTTCTGCCCTTGAGTGCTCAGGACAGACCTTCTAAACTCCTGCACCCCTCCTTCCGTTGTAAAACTGAACACGGGAAACAATTGTAATTATTTAATAAAAATTAACTAAAATAAAAAAAATCTAACTTCCAGTATTTTTCCTGATAACCTAAGCAGAAATTCATTTTAAAAAATTGTTTTTTATATTACTTGTTACTTAAGAGGATCCGTTATGTCCTTCCTTGTTAAAAGAATGTATTAGTTTTTTTTAAAATCCAGCTTAAGTTTTCTCTCTCTCTCTCTCCTATCAATTTGAATGTGGTGCTGGGGAAAAATACTTTAGTTTGATAAAAAAATTTCCATTTATTTATCACCAATTTTGTTATTCTGATATTTTATAATCATGCATTTGTGTAATATATGTATAAAAGCCAGAACTATTGTCTTTTAAACTTTAAGCAAGTATTAGCCAGATTTGAAGGTCAGAGTATCATCATTCTGAATTTGTCAAATTAATTTCCCTTCAGTTTATTTTTGATTTTATTGAGAAAAAAAATGAAAAGGATCTTTATTGTTTAAAATATTTTATAACTTAAATTTTTTAAAAATATTGATCAAAAAGAAATATTTTAAATTATATTTTAACCATTTTTTTTAATGAACAAAATATTTCACCAATTTAATATATTTTGCAGTTATCTTTCTTTTCGAAATTTACTAAAATTTGTATATTAAATTGGGTTCAATAAAAAAAAGCATGTGGTTTACTTACTGGTTGCAAATAATAAGTTAATGTATCTAATTTATTTTGAATTTCATGTAAATTGAATTTACTTCTTTAAATTACTGTTTTTTCTCAATGTTATTTCATTTATCTTACTAAACAAATTGAAGTAATACTGAATAGTTTAAGCAGAGAATATATGAAGTTTTTTTTAAAGTTTATATTAATTTTATTATATAATTTTAAAAAAATTGTTTTTCCCCATTTGAGAAAAATAAAATTTTAATTTTTCACAGAGTCTGATGTAAAGAAGACTGCTTCTCCTTATGTTGTGAATCCAAAAAATATCAGAACAATTACTCCAAGTAAGTTAATTAATCAAAATTAAGCAGCAAATAAACTAAGCTAGATGAGGATATTCCAATTTATTCGTATTCATTGTCTTTAAAATAATTTTAAACAAAGTATTTAAATATTTTGTCATCCATCAGTAAGCAGCGAATTTTCTTGTTCATTTGTCAGAATTGTTGAAAATCAATACCATCATTTTTATTGATAGTCCTTTATCTTATTATTCATTAAACATTCAATTTTTTTAATACATATAAAGAAAGCTTTCCTATTAAGGATTGATTCCTTATTAAAATTAAATAATTTCACTGTGTAGAAATTTAACACACAAGTATTTGAACATATTGGATATGAGAATTTATTGCAGGCTTGTGGCTTTATAATAATAATTTTGTAAATGTGAAAGAAACCTGTTTTCATTATAATTATTTTAATGATGTAAGTTAAATGTCTTAATATCACTAACAAATGAAAGCTGGCTGTAATTTTTATTATTAAATGAATACTTATTCTAACCTTTAAAATAAAATTGTTTTAAGGACCCAACATCAAGAAAGCTGCCACCCCACTGTCATCTAATCCCAAAAATATAAGAACTGTTACACCAGGTAAGCACTTGGATTTGTTCATAAATTTTAATTATTTGTTTTTATTTATTATATTTATTATTAAGTATTTTTTGTATCAAATTTACTGATCTCATTTAATAAAGTTATTATTTTAATTATATTTATTATCATTTGCAAATAATTGAAACAATATTCACATATATATTTGTTAAGGACTCAAGGCTAAGAAAAATGCCACTCCCCTTTCTGTAAACACAAAAGATAGAAGGTCTCCTAGTAAGTTAATAATGTTATTTTAAATAATTGTTACAAATACAACTATTTTAAAATTAGTCTGCATCCACTATATTTTTATAAATTTATTTTAAGGATCATGTGTTAAAAGTGCTACTACTCCAGGCATGCTTTCAGCATCCAAAGTAAAGCTGCCAAGTAAGTATCTAATTTTTTAATTTAATTCTCTCTTTCTCTTGTTTCTTTTAGGATTGGTCATTACTGTTTTTTTTAATTTATTAAAATTAAAAAAAATTGCTATAACTATAAAATAAGATTCAATTATTATTGATTCATACCAAATTATCCTTTAAAATTGTTTGCATTTTCTCAAAGGAAGTAATATAAAAAAATCCCAAACAACAATAATGGTGTTTTTTGGGTACCAGATTTGATTTCAAAATTTAATTAGACTGGTATACCTGCTATTAGTTGGATATTGCCTAGAAGTTGGGAATATATTTTGGCTTGTCAGACATAGGGAAAAGAAACAGGCTATGGATTGTGTTTGGTTAAGGAACTGAACTATCCTGTAAATAAAATTCTGAGCATTTGTAAGTTTTATGTTTTTTAAGAAAAGCTAATGCCCCATTTGCTGCAAGTCTCCTGGTCTTTGAAAATCAATGAATTTTTTAGCAATATGATTACTTTTCAGTACTGAATAATTAGATTTTATTTTGGTTGGAGATTTAACTGTAATGTAAATAACTATGCATAATGCTATAGAAAAAAAGCATACTTGTTTATTGTGATCTATATCCCCAATCTTTTTTTTTTTTTTTTTTTTTTGCATTAATTCTGAAGGTACCCAAATCAGAGCAAGTTACTTTGAAAAATAAGCTTATAAGATGGAAAAACTAGACTCTTTCAGACTTTTACTTATTTGCATTTGATTTGAGCCTTAGAAATAATAAATAGATTTGACTACTTAAAAACATTTAATTCCCAATTTACATAGCATTCAAATTGCTTCTAATCAGATTAACTTATTTATACAAGCATGGAACATTTGAATGTATTTAATTAAATATTATTAAATATTGGATATATTTCATCTATATATTTGAGTTTAGTTTTACCTTTATTAGACAAATATAATAATGAAATTTTAAAAAATCAAGCATACAGGACTGGGAATTTTTCTTTATACAACTGTAATCAGTTTTAAGTTTTTGGATCATCATAAATGAATTCTTTTATTTTATGAGTAAAAATTTCATTATTTAAGTAGACTGTGTTTGCTAATTTTACTAAGCAGTATTCCTTCTTTGTGGAATATTAGTCAATTAAAATTTTGAAAATGTTACAAAAATATAGCTAAAATATGTCTTATACCATATAAGATATATTTTTATTAAGTTAAGTTTGTTTAAATTAGTTAATATTTCATTTAAACTATTTCTATATTTATATTCTAATATCTATTTTAAGCTATATCACTGTTAGATATAGATTGCCTAATTTTCTAGATTTTAATTTCGAAAAATCTAAATGATGTTTTGGAGTTTATTTGCTGGTCTTACTGATGTTTGGGATTATTTGTCATTATAGTTTTTAAATTATTATAAATTGTTGTGTAGCAGAATTTTTAATAAAGCAATGTATTAATTTTATTACAAAATTTCTGTTTTATTATATTTATCAGATTTTAAAGAACTTCATCAGAAAGAATTTGACAAAATGGAATCAATTGATGAATACCAACAGAGAAAAGCTGTCAATTCAGCTAAAAAGCTTAAGGGGCGTCATCATTATCGCCAAGCTGCAAAATCTAGTGCTTCAAAGGTATGTTTGTTTATGGTTTACGTTAATCAAGAAAATTACTCACATGGAAAAAAGAAAAGCAGGGTATATTAATCTTTGCTCCTTTTTTAAAATTTCAAAGGAAGGTTGTAAAAATTAGTAAAGTTGGAAAAAGTAATTCAGTGTTCCTGACAAAAAATTAATGAATATCAAATGGGGGTGGGGACATTGCATACATTTATGATTTGTGAATTTTACACCTAATTAAAAAAATCAATTCTTAGGCTAAATGCTTATATCTCATGTTATGTTAGGTTCTGATTTCTTGATTTGATAGAGAGATTTTTTTCCCCCTTGGAACAGATACTTTTCTTTATTTTTAAAATTGAATATAATTTTATAATTTAATTTAAATCAATCAATGATTTTCGAAGTTGTTTTTTTTTTTTCCTTTCATTTTGTTTTGCACATAAGAGAGATAAAGTTATCCTAAAAACTTGAGTTTTATTTTCCATTCTGATCTTTTCCTTCCTGCTTTTTACTTTTAAAGAACAGATTCATAACTGTAATCTGAATCTCAATTACAAATCCAAATTGAATATGTTTTTATTGAGGGAGGAAAACAACCATACTCTGCCTATCTGGAAAAAACTATATGTTTTTTCAGTGTATATTTCAACTCTGGGTTTGACTAATAATATATTTTATGAGGAACAGTATATAAAGTTTCCCCTCAGAGAAATGTAATTTGCTGTTGATAGAATTGACAACAGTAGTTAATTTCAATATGCCTACTAACAACTGTTTTTGCTCCCATCAGAATAGCAAGAAACTGCTTATTTAATAGCTTCTTGTTCTCGTATGTGTGATATCTTGTTTACTTTGAAAAGTAAATTTATTCTTTTGAAAAAGTATAATTTACTCTGGTTTATTATTATTTACTCTACTATGCTTAGGCATCCAAGATTATCTGAATAGCTGCTGTCATAATAGTAGATTAATATGGAGGGTTAAAATCTAAAAAGGAATATCAGGGATGGGAAAAACTTGTTTACTTACATATCAGTTTCTCAATATATCTGTGGTATTTATGAGTGAATTTCAGAAAGTCAGAAATTGAATTCCTATTTTAAATTTATTGCTGATTAATCAGGATTTAGAGAATTGGGATTTTTTTCTACTGTTAAAATACATACATATAATTTTTGCACTACCATATCCTTCACCTCTAGTACAATGCTAACGAGTCAAAAGATCATTATAAAAGATTTTCCTTCAATTTTCCCTTTTGATGGCTTGAATTTTCTTTCATCTTATATTTGTCTAGGTAGGGAATATTCTTTCTAGAGACAATTTTATATATTCCTGGAAATATAGTTGATTTCGTTTAAATGGTTTCAACTTTTTCATTTACTGAACATTTCCTTTCCTTTTGTAAACGAGGTTAGTTATACTTGTTTACTATATATCAGGAATATTGTTAGTAAGTTATTTCAGTATTCTTACTACAAATAATTTTTTTGAACATTTGACTAAATGTTAGAAAGTAGTGTTTTTATTTCACTGTGAACTTCTAGAAAGTAATAGATTAAATTGTTGGAAGCTTGTAAAAATAAAAGCTAAGTAGTAGAGATTATTAAAGAATTGAAAATATGATTAACTTCATAACAAATAAAATAAATTGAAAACTTAATTTACAAAATTAATTCACTTCACTTATCTCTCCCCCCCCCCCATTTTAGATTTGTTTACTAATGCTGTTGGCCTTCTTTTCCTCTTTCAATATTATGATCAATTTATTTCTTTAAATTTAGCTGACTCACTGTAGAAATTTAAGCTAATTTTCTTAGTCATACAATGATTGCTTAAACCTTTCTTATTAATACTCTTGTTCTTAACTTTCTATAAGTTTGGAGGCATTCCATTTATCCCATCAATTACTTCCACAAAGGACATGAAATTAGATGCATCTTCTTTTGGAGCACGCTCTGTGGCAAGCAAAAAATGCACCACTTCATCTCAAATTGAGAATGCTTCTGCTAAGAAAAAGGAAACTCAAGGTAATTAAAATTCATATATATGCATACAGAATTACATTAATGAGTGTTTTCGAAATTTTAAAAATTAATTGCATCAACCAATCAATCTATATTTTCTGCACGTAGGATTTATTCTGATTTAAATCTTTTTTTAAAAATATATTTACTTACTTATGTATTAACTAACAGCCTTTAAAATAAATTACATGCTTTACAGATAAACTGTTTTTTTTTTAAATGTATTATATGTACTCTTTCTCTCTCTCTCTAAAAAAAAGATAAGGTAGAACCTGGGGATTATGAAAATGGATATGTTGATTTTAATTCCTATATGTACTCCTTTTCACATTCTGGATTTATCCAACTGAGTAATGATGCAAAAGTTCAAGTTATTAAGAATTTATTATTATTATTTAAAAGGGGACACTAAAGTTACATACAATAATTCCATTCGTTTTTCTTTATGATATGGCTTTAATAGCTATTTCAGTTCAGACAGGTAAGCTGCCTATTATATATATATATACACAGAAGCTGAAATAAGTTAGTATTTTAATCCATTAGCACCTATTATTCTTGCCTGAAGATATACTAACATTAGTTGCAATTATTATATATCTTTAATTTCTTCCAATATCATTCTCAAAATGAAACTCTGTTATAAAAAAATTGCAATAAAAATTAGAATAAAAAATAACATTTTTGGGGCATTAGGTTTCCACTGGAACATTTGGTCTGTTCCATTTATATCCTCAGGTCAATTAAGGAAGCTTGAAGCATTGAGGGAGAAATGAAATAAAATTGCAGATGACTGCATTTGGAGTATTTTATTTTTAATTGTGCTTTAAAGCAGTATTTAATCGCCAATTATTAGACAATATTAAAAGTTGATAAGATTTTAGGTTTTAATCAAGTTTTTTGAATCTTTTTTACTGTTAATTTGTTATTTTTATGCTTTGTTATATATAACATTAAATCTTAACCCCATAAATATTAAAAATAGTTGACAAATAAGATTTTTGTTTTAAATTTGCTTTTTTTTTCCTTTTTTTTTAATGAATTATAAAACAAGGTTTTCACTTAATTTTTGATTTATTAGTTGCAAAGAAACCAGTAAAAAATATTTCTCGAGAAAATACTCCTTTAAAGAAAAGATTCAAGTTTGATTTGAAAGCAAGCTTGACAAAAAAACTGCCTTATAAGCCTCACAAAGGACCCATAAAGCCTTTGGCAGAAAGTAATGCCAATAACACATCTATTATATGTCCAGCTCCTGTCAAGCCTGCTACTAAAAATAAAGTGGTAGAAGCAAAGAGGTATGTCATTTTTTTAAAGTGTCTTTATAAAATATTCCATCTGCTGTTTTCAGAAGAGAGGAAATTAATCCTGTGAACTATTATTTATTTTCAATCAGCGCCTAAGATAAATAATAATTATTATTATTATTTTGAGTTTGTAAAGGTTGAATTGATAGTTACGTTTTTAACGTTTCGGGTTCGGATTGAATGGACTTTATTTGAGGACAGCACAAACAAATTTATTTACAGTTATGTACAGGATAATTGATAGAGTAGCAATTTCAGATAAACACAATCCAGCAATAATCAGTCACTTACAGTGTAAATACAAGTCTTATGCACAATAAACACCGTTTGCAAAACAGCTATAGTATAGCACAGCAACAGTAATTCACAGCGAGCTCAATAACACAGCGTTAACAACAAACGCAAATACAGCTCACAAATCCTTTAGTCCAGCGAGACGCTTTTTATTTCAGAGCAAACTCAAAACTCGCTAGTGGTTGGATTATTGGGGCTCCTAGCCCCGGCAGGGGCTTATCCCCAGTCATGATGAAATGCTTCCACGTTGCTTTCAGCTACATACGTGACCGTCTGCGAAGTGGACTGGAAAAGTTCTGCAGGCCCTTAAGTAGTAGTTGTTGAGGAGTAGGGGTGGGTGAGTTGGCGAGAGTCAGGACAGGTTTTGATTGGCTATTTAGGGGTGGTGGGTGTGGAGTTATGCACCTTGCGAGAACTTAAGACTTAGAGCTGATTTAAATCATCAAAAATAAGAGTTTAAGTATGGAAAAAAGAAAAAGTTAAAAATAACAAAAGTTAAATTACAATATTGGAAATGAGGTGAGATTAGAGTAAAATATTTCTAGGTCTTCTGACTTTAAAGTTTGGGGTATATCTGGAGATATTAAGGATGGCTTCATTATTGATTTTTTCCAAGTCTTCAAAAAATTTAGTTGCAAGTTTTTTAAGAAATTTTTTAAGTGGAGGATAGTCTAGTGCAAGGTACATGTTTTTACTTGGCATGTACCAATGCATTTTGCAGATATTTCTTAGAAATCTGGTTTGGAGTCTTTCAACATGAAATTAGATTGGATTTAGGCGCATAACCCCACACAGGGCAAGCATATGTAATTACTGGACGCAAATAGGCAGTGTAAATAAGTATTTTATTTTTCCTGGTCATTTTGGAGTCTCGAGAGATTAAGGGATATAATTTACGAGTTAGGTCTCGAAACTTGTTGGTTAGATAATTAAAGTGGGGCTTCCAAGTTAATTTACTGTCTAAAATGACTCCTAAATATTTACATTCCTTAGACCACGGGATGTTTTGATTTTTAATTTGAAGAGGGCGGAATTTCTTAGCTTTATATCTACTAAAATAAATAGCTTCAGTTTTTGACGCATTAATTACAATTTTCCACTAGGAGAACCAGTCCTCAAGAGATTTAATATGTCTATTAAGAGAACTCGCAACTCAAAACTCGCTCCGGCTATTCGTCCTTATATAGCCGAAAAGCGCGTGCACCTGAATCTCGTGAAAATTCTCAAAACAACGCGCACAATCTAGCGGCTACTAGACTATTCCTTTCGCCAAACCAATCAAGCTGGCGCGAGGCTCTTCGCCAAACGTCGCCATCTTTGGCGAGTTTTCGTGCCGCTCGCCCGCTTGTAACAATATAGAAACTTTTCATAAAAAAAAAAACACCCATGAACTTTCAATAACATATTTGTTTGCCGAAAATATATTTGTTTGGTCTCATCCTTTGTTAATAAAGTTATTAATTATTACCTGTTAATTTTTTTAAATGTATCATATAACATTTTTTAAACCAGAGGCTGAAAATAAAAGGCTTGTAAATGTCGTTATATCATGCATGTGATGTGCATGTTGTAAATGAAAATAAAAATTTATTAGACTTTCAGCTAGAAAATATTTTATGGAGAAAATTTGTTAGTATGTGCTAATAATCTGTCATCTCTTTTCTTTCTTATTTCATTAGGAATAAATTTAGCATTTGGTAATAAAAAGCAAGAGATTTAAACTGTTTTCTTTTTATTGAGGATTTTTGTTGTATGAACTATTGTTTGTTAAATTTATTGAAAACAATTGTTGAATGATAGTTTTTATTTTATATGTAAATTTTTATAGATAGAATAAGTTGGAATAGTCAAAATGTTTGATTGTGAGATTTTGATAAATCCTCATTTTAAGCTTTCCTATTTAGGAAGAAACACTTCATAGAAGTATATTTATCTAAATTAAAATCACAATGAGTTTAAAAAATGAAAAATAGTATATTTTCTTCTAAGAAAACAATAATTGGATTGTTAAATTTGGGATGATCTCCATCTAGGAGCTGTGTATTTACATTCATATGCTATCACGATATAAAAATATAAGCCATTAAGAAAACATTTCAAGTTTAGATTCATTACCTCTATTGTAAATGTGTGGCAGATTTTAAATCAAATCCATTTGTAGTTTTGTTTATCTATTCGCACGTAATGTGAATAACATTGCTAAAACTGCAACAAGTGAGAAAAATGATTAATATGTAGTCTTTATATAAAAATACAAATTCCTATCATTAATTTATTCAATATACAGGAGAGTCTGCTGAACCTTTTGATTTTAGAATAGTAATAAACTGGATCTTTGTCAATTTTTAAAAGTTATTTAATCCCAAATAGCTCAAAAATTTCCTTATTATATAATTAAGATTCCATAGTATATATACATAATATAATCTGGGAGGGGAGCATATCTTGTTTCTTTTTTGTACTCATAAATAGGTACACAATTCTTTGTTATATTCTTAATATGAATAGAACATGCCATAGTGCTGACATATGCTAGAAAATCAACTAGATTATTAATAATCTTAAGTGTTTGCTTATTTTTTATATTATGTTAAGCAGTCATGAATTTTTTATAAATTGATTGAGAGTGTTTATAATTTTAGAATTGAATCCAGGAATGTGCTGAATGGCGTTCGGGTGAACCGGAGATTTGAACTACAGATGCAGAAACGAAAACTTGCTTCCTGCTAATCGTGTTCTGTGACATTTTATTCATTACTTTTGATATTTTAATCTGGCACATATTTGTTTGACTATTTATCCTTTGCTTTTAGGGTGTTATGATTTTAATATCTTTGAATTATATGTCAAACCCTGTACTAATAATTGCTAGGCTGAGTCTTATTAATATTTGAAGTTTGATTTACATTGTATATATATATACACTCATATATATGTTTGATATTAAATTTGTTTAAAGCACTGTTATGTTATATTTTTCCTTTTAGATTTATGTTTTCTTGATAATTTTCTTAATTGATGTATTTAACTCATTTTAAGAAAATACGTGACCAATTAAAGTTTTTAGAATATTCTTTTCTTTTGTTTTCGATTCACATTTCGCTCTTAATTTTTTTTATTTATAATTACTTATTACCTTAACCTGAATTTCATAAAAGTAAACTTTGTTCAATTATTTTAGGATCTTAATTTTATAATGAAAAATATCCATGCCACTATTAACATAAAAGATGTAACACATTATTTTTATCTCAGATTTTAAAATCCTAACTTTTTTCTACTTATATTCATATCTGCTTTAGAAATATATTCAAATTATTTTCAGATTTTATACTTTCTAAAGCTAAAAAGGAAATTTTGAAGCAAATTTGATAATAGTGCTTATTTATTTTTAATTTGTATAACTAAAATATATAAATGTACAGTGTTATTCAAAACGATCAAACTTGCTGCAAATGACTGTAACTCCCTTCTAAACAATGATAAAATAAAAAATGAACTTTAATCATAATGTCAAAGTTTATTGCTCTGTGACTTTCTTTAGTGACATGGACAATATCCAAGCAGAAACTTAATTAATCTCAATCAATGAAATATGTTTGATAGCTCCTTAATAATGTAACCTCATTTCATTAAAATGTATAGTAGACTATTTTAATATTTCCTTTGCTACAATACTAGCAGATAAGATATATTTGTATCATGATAGTTGAAAAAGGACCACTATATGGATGTTGAATGTGTAGCCAAATAAAGTCACATTCGGCAATTATTGTGCTTTTAATATAGGATTCTTCGGGAACAAAATATTAAAAAGGCTTTCTAATCAGAGGTGTGGGGGGGCTTTTTATGTTTGGAACTTGAGTTACAGGACTTTTAAGCTTTCACACAAAGGTTCATGGATGTCTTTTCTCTCTAATCTAATTTCCAGGAGTATAACTTGCTTGGTTACGTAAAGAAAGGCCAAACAAACATTTTTACTAATGCATTTCTGTCTTTGAACATGATGAATGCTTTTCTTTCTGTATAGCTATGGACAGAAAATAGTATTTTTTGTTCACTAGAAATAACAAAAAACAAATGAAACTAAGTTTGGCACTATTGCATATGATAACAAGGGGGGGATGGTAATTCAATTCTAATATCATACAACTTTTTGAAGTACCCATTAATCAAATGGATTATTCTTTATCAAAAATATTTAGAAAATCAAGCCTTATCAAAAATTATTGAATTATGCTTTTTTAAAAACAAATTTAAAGAAATGTTAGGATTTAATCGTTTTCTGAATAATTTTTGTCTAATATAATTAGAAGTAGTAATTGATAATACTTTGTTTTGCTTCCAAATCCATACTTCTGTACCCCTCCTGTTGTAAAAGAGAACAACAATTTCGATATCCATAGACATCACCCTATTTTGAATCAATTTTTAAGTAGTCTCATTTTATATTAATAAGGAGAAAGGTTTCACTTCTTTAGCTGACAAGTGCTTTAGCCAATATTTTGGTAAACTGGAAATTCTGAGACTTAATGATTTTTTATCTTTAAACTTCAAAAAAAGGGGGAGTGGGGAGGTGTTTTTTTGGTCTTGCTATCAAAAAATATAAAATGGTTAATTTGAAAATTTAAAATTTTGTTAATTTTCAAGGTAAATGTTGGATATTATCTTGATATGTGTGTGTTTTATTTATTTTTTAACTTGTGATAGGGTTGCATTTTTAAAAAACTTTGTTTCTTAATGTATTAACCTTTTCAAACTTCAAATCTTAAATTTTGGACTCTTGTTAATATTTATTGTTAACAAGAGTTCAAAATTTATTCAAAATAATTTGTTAAATTATTTTTAAAGAGTGCTAAAAAAAATTTTACATGCTTTGAAATCTTAAGTGGTTTTCAATCAATTGACAAAAAAAAAAGCTTCATAAAGTTTGGAGGGAATGCTATAAATATGCAGATACATTTTGATAATAAAACTGAATAATTAGGAAATTTTTATTGTATAATTCTGATATGTTATTTATAAACCTTAAAAAAAGGCAAAATGGAAGAAATATTTAAAATAATAAATGTAAACCTAATATAAATGTAAAGCAATGATAGCTTATTAGGGTTTCAGCAAACTCAACATCATTTTAAAGCATTATTAATTAACTTATTTCATAATATTTGCCAGCATTTTCATCTTAACGAATCGAAATTTTGACTGACCGCATATTAGATTATTCATTAGTCATATTCAATACTTGTGGTTAGAACGAGAAAATGTTTTAGAATGGAATAACCACATTTGTATTCAGTATGCTTCTTAACTAAAGAGAAGTGATGGTAATCTAAGAACTGTAATGAGAATAGCTTATCCCTAAACATAGAAAAATCAAACTGACATTTCTGTTTTTCAACTTTTAGTTTTTATTACTAGAATTCCAAAACTGCATCAAAGGTTGGATCTAATCTGTCAAGATTTGACTGTTTTTCAATCAATTATTTTTTTCATATGTGAATGGGATGACTCATAAACACAACCAGCCATACAAGTATATTTTAGTGTATGATCTTTAGTCTACAATTAAAAACTATATAATTTCTTACTATAACAATCAGTTATAGTGTCCATATGTACATGAACATATTTTCAAAATGCAGTAAGTTTAATAAATAATTAAGCTGTGTAGCTTTGACATCAAAATCAAATTTTGAGATTATAAGAAAAGTTCCAAAATTCATATTTAATTATCTTCACCATATAAAGTTTATCACATGACATGCCATATTTTATAAACATTTGAAAAAAATTGATGTGCAATTTTTTTTTCTTCAGATAATGTATTTCTTTTCAAAAATATCTATTGCAGTAATACTATATTTTAAGTTTAGTAGTTGCCACTGATGTTAAGTGAGGCTCTGTCATTAAATTAATTAAAAAAAAAAGATACTGCATGTTAATATTGAATTGAAATTTAAGGGAATACAAAATTGCAGTAATGCAGCAACATTCAGTCCACTGGCTATGGTAACAACGAGTAGTATTTAATATCAAGATTTGTTGGAATAATCACTCCATTATATACAAGGTGGCCAGAAATAAAACACCCCTACTCTGACCTCCATGGATATCGAACTACTCAGTGTAAAGGCTCAAAATTTTGTACACATACTATTCAAAATATGGGGAAACGGATTTCACGAAAAAAAAATTAGTTCCTGAAATCACCGATAGGTGGCGCTGCACAACTGGAACTATGATCAAAAGACACAAATAATAATAAAAATTAAAATGTTTATGCGGAATGGAATGCTTCCATGCTTCCTTTTTAATTTTTCTGCCCCTTATGGAAAATAAAAATAGTAAAGAAGCTAGAACTCCCGTTGTAACTGCAATTTCATACTGTAACCAGAAAAATTTGCATAAAGCATGGTTAGAAGCCATGTTAAAAGGTGGGGAATGTCATTCTTATTAGTGATGGCTGTCACGCTGCCAGAACGCGCTTTGCTTGTGAAGTTGTTTTACGAGAATAAAGGAAATGCTCCAGCAGCACTTCGAGAGTTTCGCCGATTTAAGGATTTGCGTAAGGGACCATTGCTTCCACAAGCTCTCAGGAGAATGATCGCTCGATTCGAGGAAACTGGACATCTTGGAGTTCAGCCTGGTCGAGGACGCAAACCGGTTCGTTCAGATGTCGTTGAAGATGTTGCCACCGGTATTGTTGAACAGTCAATGGATAATGTTTTAGGCTGCAGTAGTGCACGTGCAGTGTCACGACACTTGGGTGTTCCCTATAGCACAGTGTGGAACGTACTCAGAAAAATGGTGCATTGTTTCCCGTACAAAATCCGCCCTAATCAACAATTGCTGGCCACAGACAGGGAGATGCGACTGACCTTTGCATTGACATTTCTTGCTAGAGTTGAAGTGGATGCATCGTGGCCGTGGCAGATTCTGTGGAGCGATGAGGCCCATTTCCACCTCAGTGGAACAGTGAACACCCATAACTGTCGCATATGGGACACGACAAACCCCCGTACCTTCCAAGAGATTCCACTCCACTCACCGAAAGTTACAGTCTGGTGTGGATTCACAGCCACATTCATCCTTGGACCGTTCTTTTTCGAAGAAGTTACTTCCAATGGCCTTGAGACATGTACCGTGACGGCCAACAGGTACAAAAGGATGCTCGAAACATTTGTTGTACCCCATTTGCAGCAGCGCCAATGCCTTGACACCATTACTTTTATGCAAGATGGAGCACCTCCACACATTGGACTCCCTGTGCAACAGTTTCTTCGCCAACATTTCACCACTGACAGAATAATCAGTCGCGCGTTTCCGACAACTTGGCCATCTCGTTCACCGGATCTTAATCCGTGTGATTTTTGGCTTTGGGGACACTTAAAAAACCTTGTTTATCGAGAACGTCTGATAACCTTGGCAGATTTGAAAGAGAGTATCAGTCTGCATGTGAGAAGCATCTCAGATGACCAGTTACGATCCGCAGTTGAACAAGCTGTCCACAGACTTCACATTTTACATCTTCAGGAAGGGAACCATATTGAGCAGCATTCCCTGCATCGATAACGTCCTTGTTTCATGTATGCTTGGTACTTTCAAATAAAATGTGTTTAAAACGTGTTTTTGTGTCTTTTCAGCATACGTCCAGTGGTACAGCGCCACCTATCGGTGATTTCTGGAACTAAATTTTTTTTCGTGAAATCCGTTTCCCCATTTTTTGAATAGTATGTCCACAAATTTTCAAGCCTTTACACTGAGTAGTTCGATATCCAGGGAGGTCAGAGTAGGGGTGTTTTATTTCTGGCCACCCGGTATATA
>JAOUZG010015077.1:2007664-2024310 GCA_026289955.1 Argiope argentata | reverse complement strand
AAAATACTTTTTATTTATCCACTCAAGTCCAAATACAATTTTTAAAACTTGTAACGGATGACACTTGATATTGATACAGTTTTTTCAAATATTAATTCATTAATTAAATTTTAATTCATTTTTAATTCTTTAAATAGAGTTTTAGCATTCTTTAATGAGATTTGGAATCAACAGCAGTATTTCAATAGGTAAAATGCAAGGATTTCAGTATTTTTCGCATGAAGGTTAAAAATGCGAGTTCAATTCTTGCGAAAACAGTACTTTTTTGATAAATTATTTATATTAATTGTAATTATGTAATAAAAAGTAACTAAAATAAAATGTTTCTTTGTTGATCTAAGTAGTTAATTGACTTTATTTTTTTTAGATTACTTTTTTAGAAGAATAATTCTGCCACATCAATAAAATAGTATTTTTTGTAAGTAAAATTTTATTGTCAGTAAGTTGTTTTAAATTTTTAAAAAAAATCCTGAAGTTAAGCATAAAATACTTAATAGAAAGGAAATACAAACAATATTTCCGACGGTCAGTTGGCCATCACAGACAACTAGGAATTATAACAATAATAAAGATCAAATAGCTTTAGATGCTCTTCTAAGATGAAAGAAAAATTACTAATAGTATTCAGAATATCGAAAAGCGTGAGAAAAAGCACAACGAGAATAGAAAATATATAGAATCGAATTTTAATCGACAAATTTGGTTGTATAAAAACCGAAAGCTAAACGGAATTATAAATAGTATAAAAAAGTTTCTCGTAACTTTCCAATTTAAAAACATTAAGTCCTTACTTGAATCTCCAAGTGTTACTATCTTCACTGGTCGATTGAGAGACATTTCAGGAAAAAAAATATTAAACCATCAACACTTGACTGAAATCTTAATCTCTTTCATTTTGGAAAATAAGCGCGCTGAAAAACAAATGTAAATTTAAAAAGAAAAAAAACCCACTATCTTATTAAGAAAACGATTTTTATTGTTTCTACTGTGTTTCTAACTGATCTTTTTTATCACTAAAATCGTTTGATGTTTTTATAGCGATAAATTAATCCAATGGAAAGTAATCAATGATTAAATATCTGATTTTTTTGTATATTTATATTTATTAAACGATCAGCAAACGAATATTATTTGCTCAAATATAACGTTCGTTACAAATTCGTCTTAGACGATCATGGAATTTATTATTTCGATATAGGCGACCGACTAAGAATAAATAAAAATAATAATAAATATAAAAATGCTTTTAAAGCACATTTTTGTAACATAACTCGAAAATAGAAAACAATATTCATTAAAGTAAAAATTAAAACCAAAAGTAAATGGCAGAAGCTTGAGGTGCTGATAGAAAAATTCTATATAAACTGGAAGTTTAATCAAATGGCTGTTTTGGAGTTTAATTTCTTGGCACATCATTGTGGGTCATTTTTTAAAAAATATAGTTTCTAACACTTTATCGCTTACGATATTTACTTTGATTAATAGATTCTAGGTAGTAATTTTTTTTCAAATGTTAGAAATCAATTAAAATTGCGATTTAAAATTTTAAACTCTTTTTAGTATGATGATTGAATTTTTATCATAACATTTAGTGAACAAAAAAATCATACTCTAAACAGGTGTACTGTAAATTGTTGCTGGAAACCCATTTCACGACTATTTCGTAAAAAAGTTTATAACTGTCAAAAAAAAAAAATCAAATGTCACAATATAGCAGGTTTGTACTTATCATTCCGCTATTTTTCAAGGTCGAAATGAAAGCGCAATTTTTTAAATATTTTTTTTTTAAACTTATCAGATTTTTTTGCTAATAAGAGCGATAATGAGTCAAGAAATTCAGAAGATAGGGATACTAAGAATTTTGTAGTGAACTTTACACGTAAATTTGCATGATGATGGGTATTTCCATCTTTTTTAATTATTATTGTATATTATCTGTAATACTAGGAATATTATAAACATCATTCTTTTAATCTAGAGCATGAGTTATATCTCCCTGATTTATTTCACGAAAAAAGAAGAAATCATGCAAATAAAGGGTTAAATATTTTCAATTTTTTTTATCTTTAAATTGCAGGGCATCCGATATTAACATCTTTTTAGAAAACATTTCAGGAGTTAATTAATGCGATCAATGTTTATTTCATAAGGAAAGGAAAAAAGATTATATAAATGAAAAGAATGTAAAAGACAATGGAACAACATTGGTACAAATAGTTTCGAAAGAAAGGGAACAAAATAACATAAAAAACGTTTATTAATATTTCTTATCGGTAAATTGTTGCCTTCATTACAGCGATTAAGTCAACATGTTTTAGCTTTTTTTAATACAAAGCATATAAAGAAAGTAAATATTGTAATCGTAAAAAAAAGTTAGAGAATTTTTGACGAATCACCACATTTTAAATCATTTTGAGGACGAAAAAAACATTCTTGAACAATGCCTGCGAATCTGAGATGATAATTTAGATTTCCATTGAGTTAGGTGTATAAAATTTGGTATATGGGCTTTAGGTCAAGTTTGTAGATTTCTATCAAATTCCGAACGAAATCAGTGTAGACTAAAACACACAGGTTTGGAATGCAAGATTAGCATCTATTAAGTGTAGTCATACCAGACTCTCTGACCTTCCAGAAGGCACCCGGAATAAACCATAAAATTGAATGACCGGACCTCCGGCATTGAAACACCGGCGGGAACTGTGATTGAGTTCTACGGGCCATCATCGACCACGATACAACCCTTCCCGTAGGAAGTACGCCCCGTTATCAATGGAAGACGCCAAATCCACACCTATTTGTGTACTCTTCAGGGTGGCTAGATCCAACCACCATGCTTGAAGCATCTCATCTCCCTGGGGTGAATACATAATGTATAACCATATCAAATTTAGAATCAGAAAAAAGAATTGATTAAAGATCTGTATTTTGCATGCATGTGAATGAGGTAATCAAAAATGCAATAACTTAGGTAAATGAAATTTGTTTCACAGTTTTAGAATCTAAAATATGAATTTCAATCAAATTTTGAATCAGTAAAGGGGTTAGCTGTCCGTCAGTCTGAGTTTTTAGTGCCTGTAAATGAGGTAATCTAAATAAATTAATCTAATATTTGATTCTATACCTACAGTTGTAATATATTTAGTTTCAATAGGTTGGATTACCTTAATTAAGTTGCATTAACGTCCCGTTTTTAAGCAACGATAGGGCTAATTTAGGACTGGCATCGTAATTTTGAACCGCAGTCAAATGACGAGGATGGCAATTGCGCTAGCATCTCCTCTCCAAACTTCCGCGCAAACCAATGGGAGAAAGTTTGACCACGTCGATTTAACGAGCACCAGATTCTCTCACAAGGCGGTTCACCTAACGAACCGAAAATCCTCTGATCCTGAAGTCGAGGCTTTTACATCAAGCAACGCCGGCCACTCTTAATTGGTTGGAAAAAAAGCACCTGAAATACACGTTCGATTTTCAGGTGCTTATATATTAACTTTATGCTAGAGTTAATCAAACAACGGTTGTAAGCCTGAATCAGTGAAAACGTGAGGTGCGTGTCGAAGCTCTATATTTTGCAACTTCAATTCGTCAATGTCATTAGGTTAATACACAAAAATTGATTTGCTTGCTAAGCAACAATTTTACAACTCTCATAGAAGGACTCTGAAAAAAATAAAGAAAAGGAGTTTCAGAAGTATTCATCCTTACCCAAAGTGGATAATTTTATGTTGTGAGAAGGGATAAAATATATTAGTTAGAGTATGTTACGAGAAAGATTTGAGGATGCCAATGACTGATTATAATAGCGTTTTTAATAAACGCTATTTCATTAAAAATGATAAATTTCACAATTCATGGAATTTTGCGTAATGAAAATTCATGCATTTTTTAAGGAAAAACTATTGCATAATTTCTGATTATTTTCACATCATTAAAAATATTTTTATAGATTTGTGATGTGCGAATGATAAAACGATGACAGCGTACAACTACTTATATGTTCCAAATATTCTTGTAATTGTCCAATTCAAATTATTCTTATAAATGTTCATATATTCATGTGTCCTACTAAAATGCTACTCTTCGAAACGGATAAATTATACTCATATCATCTAATTTACTCAGATGCCCTAATGAAATGATCAGATAATATATAGATGTTAATTAATTCGGATGTCTTAACGAAATGGTCAAATTAAACTCAAATCCACTCAGATGTTTTAACGAGACGATCAAATTATACTCTCAGATGTTTATTCACTTAAATGCCGTAATGAAATGATCAGATAATATATAGATGCTAATTCATTCAGATGCTTTAATGAAATGATTAAATTACAGTCATATTTTTTTTATACGCTCAGATGCCTTAATGAAATGATCAAATTATACTCACAAGTATTTATCCTCTCAAATGACCTTAACGGAATGATCAAATTATACTGACAATCTATATATACAATCAAATGCCGTATATACAATCAAATGCCGTAAAGAAATGGATCAAATTGTACTCATAAGTGTTCATGCACTGTCCTAAAATGCTATGCAGAGAAATTAAGTTCATTTGCTCTTCTGATATGTTACATAAAAAATTATTATTGAAAGTAAGTGTAGATCTGTTTATATGTATTTTTAAAATTCGACACGTTTAGATGTCTTACTGAAATATTATACTTTGGAATGAAGTTTTTTACGTTTGGAATGAAATTTTATGCATTTTTATCTGCTCATATGTCCTACTTAACTGCTATACGTTGAAATGAAAAATTCTACTCATAAGTACTGCTCATATGCAGAAGCAAAATGATCAAATTATACTTATGTCACCGGGACTCATGTCACCGGATGAAACGATTAAGCCATTCTCATAAATATATATCTACTCATATACTTTAATGAATGTTTGCGACCATAATTGTTTATCTATCCATATGTGTTGCTCTTTAAGTTGGAATGAAATTGAAATTTCACAGCTTAGTACCGATAGTCTATAAAGGGAAGGGGGTGGGTTGCCAAAATGAACGGAAGATTCTAGTTTGACACTATTCATGAGGCAAAGTGCTGGCAATTAAAAAACCATTTGACAGTTGATAGTTTAGGGTTAGTAAAAATAAAGCGTTACACGAAAGAACATTCTGTTTTCATTGTTAAATGATATTTAAAAAAACCAAATAATGAAAGCCTAGCGGCCAGAGCTCAAAAATTTGAGAATTGGTCTCTTAGATCAGTGTGATTTAACACTATTGGATTTTTTTATGGGATTATTTTCAGTCAAAGGTCTATGCCAACAAGCATGCGTACTTTGAAGGGGGGAAATTCAACCACGGCAATTATGCTAAATGGTCATGGACAATTTTCGACAAAAGAGCCTGTGTGTCAGCAAAGCCAGAGACTGTTTGTCTATGCGTTATTCCATAGATAACCCTGTCTTGTGTGCTTTACGGTTCGATAAAATAATAAATTTAAAGCAAAATGTTCCTTTTAGCCCTCATGAGCTTAATTTGTTTAGTTACATTAACGTCCGTTGTAAAGCCACACTAGGGCTATTTTGGAACGGACCTTGTAACCTTGGGCCTTTTGGACGGATCTTGTGTCAGATAACTAGGACGACACATGAACTGGCACTGCCTCTCCATATCACACTAGTGGGAGGATGTTTGTCCCAGGCAAAGTGCATCAGACCCTCTTACACGACGGTTCCTCGGGGGAATCGGGTCTCGTCTTTACACCTTACGGCTCACGAGCCGGAACCTTATCACCAGGTTTCTTTGTCCCGTAAGTCATAGGTGATAAGACCCTAAATTTTCCTTTAACTCATTGAAAAAAACCCAAGAAAAAAGCTGAATGATTGTTATGTTAACGCCCCATTTTAAACCAACATTAGGCTTATTTTGGAAAGGATCTCGTAATTTTGAGCCTTGGTCAGGAGACGAGGACAACACCTTAGCTGGTACTCCCATCTCCAAGATTCCCTGCCACACCAACGAGATGACTTTTGGCCCTGGATAGATTTAACGTGCATCAGACCCTTTTAAACATCAACTCTTCGGAGCAATCGGGTTTCGAATCTGAAACCTTCCAGCTCAGAAGCCGGGATCTTGTCACCAGGTCACTGCGATCGAAATGATTTAAAAATCGAACATGATGGATGAATTCAATATGCGATTCTTAAACAGAACTATAGAATTTTTAGACAAAGCATGTCAAGGGAAAGAAGCATAAAACTCATATTTCGCTTAATGATAAATGACTAAAATGATTTGAAAATTCAAAAGAAAACCAATTAGAAAGGTTTCTTTGAATTTTATTAATATATACAAAGAATTTACAAATGTTAAAAAAATATGTATATTTTTCTGAGAAGAATTGTATTATTTTCATGTGAAAGGTGGTATTGCACTAGACCATTAAATATCACGCGGGATTTTTTTTTTTAGGTTTCGAGCCTGGCGCTACATCGCCTTTTAATTACATTCAATCTCTACTATTAGTTCACACAATCTCTATATATATTTATATATCTTGTTCAAATGTTCATTCGTTAATAAAATACTTTTTATTCATCCAGTCAAAATTAAAAATATTTTTTAAAACTTGCAGCAGCTAACACTTGATGTTAGTACATCATATTACTAATTCATTGATTAAATTAAATTAATTTTTAATGCTTTAAATAGAGTTTTAGCCGTTTGTAATGAAAATTGAAATGTACAGGGAGGAGCTCAATCGATAAAATGCAACTTTTTCAGTATTTTTCTCATGAAGGTGGAGATTGTGAGTTAAATTCTTGTGAAAATGAATAATTTTTGATAAATCATTTATATTAATTTTTATTATTTAATAAAAATTAAATAAAATAAAATTTTTCTTTATTGACCTAAGTAGGAATTGATTTAAAATTTCTTTTATATTACTTGTTTATTATTATGATAAAATGATGCAATTAAGATTAAAATTTTATCTACAGCAACTATGTTCTGTATGTACTCATGTTTCAATGAATTAATTTGATTGAGTCATTAATAATCCCCTTCTCCACGGTATTTAAGTCGTTGAAGGCAATGTCTAGAAAAGCCAGAACTATGCTACGATTTTGTGGAATTGGCTATCAAAACAGCGGAATCAGTTTTTTTCAAAAAATATTGCATAATTTCCAATAAATGTAAAAATATTGGATCTTTTGCAAGCAGGAGAATATTTTGCATGGAACTGGCTTCCATTATTTATGAAATATTGACTTTTGGCGTGAATTTAATTAAAAAAATCTATCATGCCATCATTGGCGAGTTCTTTTTTCTTGGCACTTGAATAGTATACAGAAATCAAATTTGAGGTTTTATGCTGCATTCGAATTTGTATGTTTTGTGTTTGTGTTAATTTATATTTTAATAGTTTGATAGACATACTTCCTTTGAATGGAGTTAGTTCTAAATTTGATTTTAAAAAAATCTTTAAATTTGGCGTAAAGGTCTGTGGTGGCAACTCATCACACTGGACAAAATCAGATTTGAATGTCTTAGACTACTTATTCAGCTCTTCTTTCGAATCTTATATATTCAATTCGTTTGTTCGTTTCAACTGAGAATGTGAATATGTCTTCATGTAAATAGCTATACATACATGTGATTGTGTAGTAAATAAATTAGCATTATTCTAAATCGCCTCATCAAGATGAATACATAAACAATACAAAACACATCATCTTTATCATAGGTTCATGTATCAAATTTCATCCGTCTAGTTCAAAGTCTCTTCGAGTTATCTTTTCCACAAACAGAAGGCAAAGATACTGCAAAAAATGTATTTTTCGAATTCTGGGCGATTTAAAATCGTGAGATTCCTCAAAATCTTGAGTCAAATTTTTTGATGATTCCAATGATTTCTTTATAATGTGTGTATGAGAAAGTAAAAAAATTCAAAGCAATAAAAAATAACCGCCGAAAATTATAGTAAACAAGTCTCGACACATTGTAAGGACTGTATTGATTCACCCCTTCTTTGCTTGGAGTGTTCTAAGAAGACACATTCCAATGTGCGCGAACATTAAGCCTATATTTTATACATAAGCTAAACAGCCATACTGCAAAAAGTTCTTCACATAATTGCAGTAACGATTTTGATGATAAAAACTTATTAGAGTGGCATTAGCTCAAACTGTGTATTTGTAGAAACTTTAGCATGTCGTATATCAGTCCCCCCCTCCCATATCCAAATCAAATATAAGACACCGATGACCACCATGACGCTCAACAGATAAGGATGACTTCGTTTGCTTAAAGGCAAGACTGATACAAAATGACTAGACAATAAAAATCGGATGAAAATTTGAAAATGTTGTTAATAATGTGGTGACACCTTCATAAGCAAGAAAACATCTACCTCACACAAGTAATTACTTTTTTAGAGTGGCTATAAACCCTAATGCGAGTTCGGTCCTAGGGCAAACTACTCATCACCCACGATGGTGACTCGTGACCTAAAATTAGAAACCTTCGTACGGCTGTTGTGGCGCCTTCTACCGGTAGTAAAAGTCATCAGGTGCATTAAAAACAACAGTGAACATCACTACCAACAACTCACACACTCTCGCCATAAGCTTGGCGCAATTGAATCGTTCGTCTCCCCACCGACTCACTGGAGGGAGAGTATGAGGTGAAAGTTTCATAAGCCAGATAACATCTACGATACACAAGTAATTACTTTTGTATTATGGTTATGTTACTCGGCTACAAACCCTAAAGCTGCGAGTTCGGTCCAAGGGCGATCCATTCATCATCCACAATAACTACCCAATTCATAAACAAATACAACAAAAATCAAATTTTGAAACATCTTTAGTAGAATTTTATCGAATCAATTTTGGGACAGAATACGAAAATGCTAAAATTGGAAAATGAATTATGGAGGAACAATAAATGGCACTAACACACCCCTCGCCAAAGGATGACCCTTATTCTTAGCATCTAAAGTAAAATCTCTTATTTGTTAATAAAACGGAGTTAAAAAGTTTCACATCCACTTTTCCCATAGGGTCATTACATCACTATTTTTCGTTCTTTCTTGTATTAATTTATTCAAAATTTCATTTTCTTTGGGAGATAGTTCCTGTTTATAAGATCCGATTTCACCTTTGCGAATGAAGAGTATTTTGTCTCTTTTCGGCAAAGCTTCTATGTATCTGAGGATATGTTGGCGACCTTTTGGCAAACGAGCCAAGACATTCTTGTCCTGAACTTGGTACAACGAGGACAATCCTTCGTTCACCATTTTCTTTGTTTCCTGGAAACTGCAATTATCCAGTATGCGTTCTAAAACTTCAGGATTCTCGTCAAGATATGTTGCTTCCTTTTCATCAATGAATGCGGCAACATCTTTGGCTACTTTCTTCAGATCTCTCTTCATTTCTTCGAAGGTTGTGAAGTACACGTTGGCACGGTGTCTGGCGTTGTACCAAGGAAGCAGATGGTCGAAGTAATCGCCAAATTCGACTTGACCTCTTATGAATAAGTCGAAGAATTCCCCAAAGGTCCCATCAGCGAACTGGTAGCCTGGCAAGTTCTTCATATGGTGATAGAAAGAGACACAGCAGTCTTTGGGATTCCTGGCGACGTAGATGTATTTTGAATCATCAGACCATGGCACCTTGAAGAAAAATACATGCCATCAATCATTAAATTAATTTAGCTCCAAGATTTGAAAACCAAGAAACAATGAAATGATTATGGATGATTATCGATCGAATTGTCTTGTAATTCCTATTATTACTCCACGCTCTCTACAAATATATCTTACTCAAATTTTCAATCGTTAATAAAATACTTTTTATTCATCCACTCAAGTTCAAATACATTTTTTTCAAAACTTGCGGTGAATGACACTTGATGTTAATGTAGTTTCTTCAAATATTCATTAAATTTAGTTCATTTTTAAAACTTTAAATAGAGTTTTAGCAGTTTGTAATGGTAATTGAAATCAACAGGGAAATCAATCGGTGAAGTGCAAGGATTTCAGTTTTTTCACGCGACGGTGAAGAATGCGACTTCAGTTCTTGCGAAAATCAGTACTTTTTTGACAAATTATTTATATTAATCGTAATTATTTAATAAATAGTAACTAAAATAAAATTTTTCTTTGTTGACCAAAGTAGGAATTGACTTACAATATTTTTAAATAATATTGGTTTAGAATAATAATATCACACCAATAAAACAGTATTTATATTAATAAACAATATTTTATAGATATAAATACTGTAATCAATAACAGTATTTTTTTATCATGTCAGAACATGATGTTGTTTTGGGATGAGGTTTTCCGCGTCAAAAAATAATCTGTAGGCGAAAAATAAAAACTTAAGTATCTGCACGAACATCTCAAAACATCAGCTTTTAATAAAGTATTGCCATTGCATTTCCAAAAGCTCTGATTTAAAAAAAAATGACTACCGCATGTAAAATTTAGAAAAATGTCATTTTGAGCACCTTGATTATATGAAACGAAATGAATAGGAAATGTGATATTTTTTAAACAATAAATGTGAGACACAAGTTTTTTGGATCGTTTGTAATACTAAAGTGACTCATTGAAGGAAATCATTAAAATGAATTAAAATATAATTTAACTTGCACGAGCACGTGGTTCTTGGCCGTTCAAGAAATGATGTTCTGACATGATACGTTGAAATACGCATAGCAGATTTCATTTTAATCGTTTTATATTATTTGTTTCTTTTTTAATCAATTTTTTTTTGCGTTTTTCCAATCCGATTAAAACAAAAATTTTGAACAAAACTACACTTGCAGTCACAAAACCACATACCAATTGTTATATATTCAAGTGTTTAAGTTCTTGAGTTTTTCGTAAATGCATGTTTCTGAAAGTACACACCGAAAGAAGGTCCAGCTCTAGTTGGATTAAAATGGAATAAGTGTCCAGACTATAAATGTTAATTCTGAGTTCCGAATTTTATGTCTAATTGATGTCTCTTCGTACTGTAGTTATCTTGTTAACCTATATTCGAACAACTGTACAGACAGACCTTCTCAACTGAGTTTGCTAAAAATCTCATAGAAATTTACAAATTCAGTATAAAGACCTTATACTAATTTTCATTTGTCTAGCTTAAAGTTATTTGGAGTATTTTCCAAAAATGCGTTTTTGGAATTCAGGAAGGTCTAAAATGCGGGATTCGTAAAAATCTAGAGTTCGAATTTTTTGATGATTTCAATTCATTTACTCATTATTAAAAAGGAACAAGTAAATTTTATTAATAATAAAAAGTTTAATTAATCAAAAAAAGCCCAAACGCTTACATTTCCGGCTTACAGGCAAAAATGCTTAATCTCGAAGTATAGGATGTTCATTTCTGCAATTTGTCAAATGTTGATGTGGACAAATAAAAAAAAATTACCGAATGGCGGATATATTAAACGTGATACAGAAAGCTATTTTCTTATTATTGTTAGAAGCGGGCGAACGCCGTGAATGCACGGAAGGATAGAATGATTGGCGACGTTTGACAAAAAGCTTATCGCCAGCCGGATTGGTTAGGCAAAAGGAATAGTCTGGTAGCCGCTGGATCGCTCGCGGCGTTTTCCGAAGCTTCAGGTGCTCGCTCGCTCGGTTGTATAAGGGACGGCTTGCCGCAAACTGGCAGTTCCTCTCGGAAGAGTAGTGACTCGTTAGATGAGATGATTATTTTTCTCGCCTGTTATTAGTGAGCTGTGTTTGCGTTTGCTGTTAACGATGTATTATTGAGCTCGCTGCGATTTACTGTTTGCTGTTCTATACGATATCTGTTTTGCAATCTGTATTTATTGTGCGTAAGGCTTGTATTTACGCTGTTAGTGACTGTTGGATTAGTTTTCCTTTCTCAAGCCATCCTGTAAATACCTGTAAATAAATTTGTTTGTACTCTCCTCAAATAAAGTCCATTCTATCCGAATACGCAACGCTAAAAACGTAATATGTCAGAACAGTATTTCTTGAACGGCCAAGCACCACGCGCTCGAGCAAGTTAAATTACATTTTTAGAGTAGTGCAAATTAAATTTCATGAAATGAGTCACTTTAGTACTGCAAACGATCCAGAAAACTTTGTCTCGCATTCATTGTTTTAAGAAATATCCCATTTTATTTCATTTCATATAATCACGTCTCAAAATTGTGCAATTAGTCTTAAAAAATTTCTTTTAAAACGAAATTATCAGATTCCTGTCTGTTCCAAAAAGTTACTAATTCGGCATGAAAAAGAATATAATATAATGAGCATGAATTTAACAGACTAAATAGCAAGGCTTCGACTGGTAGGAAGTGTTAAATTCTTACTTTAGATATTCAATTTTTCAATTCCTACTATTACATTCTCCCTGTATTTATTTATAAATCATGTTCAAATTTTCTATCGTTAATAAAATACTTTTTATTTTCCCACTCCAGTTCAAATACATTTTTTTAAAACTTGTTGTGGATGGCACTTGATGTTGATACAGAATTTTTCCTATATCAATTCATTAAAAATTTTAATTAATTTTCAATACTTTAAATAGAGTTTTAAAAATTTGTAATGAGATTCAAAATCAACAGGCAAAGCTCAGTTTGTAAAATTCAAGCATTTCTCTATTTTTCACGTAAAGATGAAGAATGCGAGTTCAGTTCTTGCGAAAATCAATAACTTATTGATAAATTATTTATATTAATTGTAATTAATTAATAAAAAGTAACTAAAATAGAATGTTTCTTCCTAAATAGAAATTGACTTAATTTTTTTAATGTATTACTGGTTATATTACACCCACGATAACACACAGAAATACTAAAAGAAGATAACATTTGAATATGAAATCCATTTGGCTGCTATTTCTTGATAATTAAGTGATTCCTTATTATTTTGTTATTTTTATTTTAAAGTTCATATCTTAAAAATTTGAATGCATTCTTTGAAAAACAAATTAACTGGAAACAGTTTACTACATTTTTAAAATTAAAATTGCTCCCTTATCATAGATACAGTTTAAAATGTTTAGGCAGTCTGAAAAAAAGCACTTTTTTCCTCTTCATATTTGCAAAAAAAAGTAATAAAAACAATCTTTCAATGAGGTCTCGACAGAGTCCGACTTTGCCTAGTTGGGGCGCGGGGAAAAAATTTCTTTGGGGGCCCCCTTTACTTTACTACTTTAGTAATGAAGAAAATTCATTAAAGGAGGAAACGTAAAATAAAATTTCTATTCGATTTGGGGGCCCGGGGCAACTGCCCCGTATGCCCCTGCCTTAGTCAGGCCCTCGGATTCAGAAAGGGATATTTAAGTTTTTCTCACCAAATAATTCAACAAAACTTCGCCCACAAAATACTTTTTTTAATTTATATAGAACTAGCTCTTACCCGTGACTTTGTACGCGTGGAACTTTTGATGTGTATATGTGTGAACTGACAGTCTAAAATGTTATCGAAACCGTATGCATGCATAAATTTTCAACGTCAATTGGAGCAACGCAAATACGTGGATTTTAAGCACCAGTTTTGGTAACGCAATGCAGATTAGAAAATTTTAGTTTCAATTCATCTGTTTTATTTTCATTCAAAAGCACTTCTGAAGGAATCAAAAGATCTATTAATTAACAATGTTTAATTTTAAATTTATCATACACTACAAAAATAAACGGAATCGTTTGAAATAACCGTTACGTCTAACATCATTAGCGTGGGGGGGGAAATGTTATGTTATTAAAACCATAAGGGTAATTTTCCGTTAGTCGGGCGCAAACGAACAATCGCCAAAGAAATTTGAGAAAATTTGGCGGAATTCTAAATTATTTGCTAACGTAAACATACCACTTTAAGCACATATAAAAATATATATAGCTAACACAAATACAATTTAATTACACAAACACACAGTGGAACAGTTTTAATATATAGTCATTTTCGCCAAAAAAGATAGTTTGCCACCAAATTTTAGCGAAATGGCATTTAAAATGACGTTTTCGATGCCCGTTGCAGAAAATTGATGGAAAATAGAAAAAATATCAATAAATGCAGTAATATGGAATGCACTAAAAAATTTAATCGAAAATGAGGAAAATAGGCAAAAGAAATAAGTACAGCAAGAAAAAAATCAAGAGAAATGAATAGGAAATAACGAATTATATTAACACAAGAACAGCATAAGAAAAAAAATTTAATAAACGTTCCTTTAGAACAGTATGATAATATTAAAAGAACACCGGAAATAGAAAAATAAAAACAAACGATTCAAAAAGCTCAGGCAGATGTTTTCAGATTTTTTTTTTATTTTTGGGCGGAAAAGTTAGTTTTTAATTAATAAAAAATTAACCACTCAATTAGCCGGAATAAAAATTAGCCTATGCTGTTCTGTTGACTATCATCTATCTCTGTGCTAAATTTCATCCAATTTCCTTCGGCCGTTCTGGCGTGATTGAACCACACCATCCATCCATCCAAACTTTCACATTTATAATAGTAGTATAGATTAAACTTTTTATATTAAAAGTTAAGACAGTTCAGTATTTAAACAGTAAATATTAGGGGGAAAAATCCAACCTCACTGTGTGATTATTTTAATTTCATCATTTTTCTCAAGTATTCCTTAACAGTAAACGGCACCATTTCAAAAACCCGCTGAGGCCTAGTGATAAGGTCTCGGCTTCTGAACTGAAAGGTTTCAGTTCGGGGCTGGATTATACCTAAGAACCAGGGCCCTACCTAGCCTAGTTGGGGCCCGGGGCAAAAATGGGCCTCAACTAGGTTAAGTCGGCCCCAATCTGCTTTCCTACTTTAGTAATGAAGAACATTCATAATAAAAGGAAACGTAAAATAATATTTATATTCGATTTGGGGGCCCCCATTTATGTGACGGCCCGGGGCGGTTGCCCAAATGCCCTTGACTTAGTCAAGCCCTGCTAGGAACCGTCATGTAAGCGTATCTGGAGCACACTAAATCCGTCAAGGTCAAACGTCCTCCCGCTACTGTGGCAATTTGGAGAGGTGCAGCCAGCTCTGGTATCGTCCTCGCCATCTGATATCGGTTTAAAATTACAGTCTGTCCCAAAATAGCCCTAGAGTTTCTTTAAAAACGGGACGTTAATATAACTAAACTAAACTAAGCCTCCATTCCAATCTTATATTAAAAAATAACTTAAAAATTTACCTTGTGCAATGGCAAATGTGTTTTATAGCAACCGGGACGAATCATCATATTCTCCGAATCTTCAGCTCCTAGCTGGTCCAAAAAGGGACTTGCGAAGTAAAAGTCGGATGGTTTTTCGAAAGTTTTTCCTCTCCTCAAAATATTCAGAACAAGATTTTGCATCCATGTTGTGCCGCATTTCGGATAAGTGGCAATGATGACGTCATTGGGCTTGGGCTTGAATTGCAAGGCCGATCGAAAACACTCTTCTGAGAAAAATACTGCGATGTTTACACCTTCGACATTGACCGTAAACCGACTGGAAGCCTCCATTTGAAAACTTATTTTGAGCTATAAAAGAAATAAACGTGAAAGGTTGTTGAACTTAGACACGATACTCTTATTTTTCGACAGATAGCTTTAAAATCAACAAAGGGCAATGTAGGCGAGTGCCGTGGAGTGATTTAGAGATAAAACAAACCAGTTTCGTGTTTAACAGCTGAAAGTATGTTACTGATAAAGAAACTTGAATGTCACGTGAACGTCGTATCTTTAACCAATATGAGCGAGCAATGGCAGATTTGAATATTTTGCGGTCCTATATAAGGCACATTACTTGGCGCCTTTTAAAATATTACTAACATCTTTCAACAAAATCAACATTCAGGTTAGTCTTTCAGGGACTTTACAAAAATGGATATGCTATCCTCTATTTATTATTAGCCGACTTTGGCAACCAGTTGATTCGTTGAGATTAAAGCACAACATATATTTTTTAATTAAATGTTTTAATTTTCATTGTATTATTAATTTTACCAGGGAAATATTTTTGAATTTCAAACTTTGAAAAGCACATAATTCATACTATACTATTTTAGATGCCTTGTAGCGCTTCGTAAATTGTATTATGCATTTTTTTTATGTTTCCTGACCTAACTCCTTTCAAATTTGAATCACCATTTAATTTTTTTGTTTTAATTTGAAACAGAATTGATTAAAATTGAAGTGAAGCAACACCTTCTTTTGCTGAAATCGGAGAAATCGCTCAGTACTCAAGTTTAATGAATAGTACCGATAATATTTTGCAACTTATGCAATACATGGAAGGATTAATCCAAAAAACTTCTGTTTTATTGTAAAATGCAGCTTTATTTCCAAAAAGACGACATTTTTGACGTATGTAAGACATTTAAATGATGTAGATAATAATATTTTATTTTTACATCCCAAGACAATATAAATATACTTCTAAAAAGCATTTCTTAGTCTAAATTTTATGCAGCCCTTCGATGGTAAAAATTATATTAAAGAAAACATTTTCAACACATAATTTTTAAATAAGAAACATTTCATTCTTCTGTGAAGAAATCTCACCGAGTTATGAAGCTTTAAATATTATTATTTTAGACGAATCATCCTTGTATAAACTCTGAGTAGTGATTGATGTATGCGTCTTCTTCGAGACAATCAAAAGAGTAATCTAAACTTTTTTACAAAA
>JAOUZG010015077.1:1990641-2002664 GCA_026289955.1 Argiope argentata | reverse complement strand
ACTTTGAAATGAGCTTAGCAGTTATTTGTAACAATTTTTATGACCAAATTAATAGTCTGTTTTTTGATTTTGTAACTAATCAAAAAAAACTATTTCTTATCATATGAAAAATTTTCAAATGACAATATCTCTCTCATCACAATTTGATTAAAGTAACAATAGTATATATTTGGTTTTATAAACTTCCATAATAATCATGCAAAATAATTAGTTTAGCTGCCTTTGCAGTTCCCAGCTACAGAATCCCGAATTTTTCACATGCCAGGAATATAACATGACAGAACAATATTATTACATGCCAGTAATATTACATATCAGAAGACATGGGCTATTGGATGATGATTACTGCATAAGTAACTTTGTTCTTTCATGTAGATGGAACTTATAACAAAAACATTCATGTTAGGAGCTTTCATGTATTTTAATCAGCGACATCTATTGGTTAACATGTGAAGTATCTATATAAAAATGGTTCATAAATTTTCTATTAGTTTATTGTTGTGACTTTGGAAGTTCTCCATTTGATATTATTGAGTTATTCAGGGAATAAAAATCTAGATCATGGAAAGCTCCAAATTAGATTTTCGGGATTCATTGTTTTTTTTTGTTTGATTTGAAGAAATCTACTACAGAAACCCATCAAACACTTTTAGAAACATTCGACATCATATCCCAATAGTCGATTTTGGTTTCAACGATTTAAAAATGGCGATTTCGATTTCAACGACTAAGAAATGCCTGGAGGATCAAAAAATTTGTAGAGAATTAATTGCAAAAATTATAAGACGAAAATGGGGTAAAGTTGTAGAAAATGATGGAAAATTTTTGATTGATATATATTGTACTAATTTTTTCAATAAATGGTATTTCAAAAGTGAAATAAAATGATCAAAATACATGCAAGAACCTAACAGGTGTTGCAATTTGTGTGTGGGTATACGACTGTATTTTTAAGAGATGCACATATTTAACAGCACTTATTTTCCAAATTAAGGATAAATATCACTGTATGTGGAAAAAGACACTAACTTTTAAAAAATGCTCGAAGAAATAAAATTTTGACATTGAAAGAGAGGCTATGTTTTTATTATAAAAAATTCGTCCTTTAGTGATATTTGAATCAAAACATAAAATTTTGCGACATCTCTCCTGTTTCAAAAAAGCGTTCTAAAACAGTTGCTTCTTTTCTCAAAACACTTCTGAGCCTTCTAATGGACTGCACCGTCCCATATGCGTCAACTATAACCTTCTTTCTTTGACAATTCTCCCTCATCGTCACCTGCTCGACCTCTGAAAACTTCTGAAGCGCCGATTCAGCATTTCTCAACTTGCTTTCTTCAATCGGAGAGGCGCAAAATATCGAACTGTCGATAGACACCACTTTCATATCCACCAACTCTGGCGCATCATTCATGAACTCACGGTTACAGAGGGTTGGAAAGACGCCGGTGACGGCTATACTGTGAAAAGCAATCAAAGCGATCTTGGATAACCATCGATCGTTGTAGACATCGAAAGGTAAAATATTTTTCACCTCTGCTTTACTAAGAAATCTAAGCTTCATACAGTATTTGAAGAATGATATGCATATTTCAGCAGAAGTGGCGCGCCTCTTCACTGGCAAACCAGCCGTTTTAGATGCATACCCTTCCGATTCAGCAATGTACAAAATCAACTTGAGAAATGTTTTGTAATATAAAAATCTTCCCTTGGCGTGCGTGGTGGAAATGAGTCTTTCCTCTTCGGCCCATTTGGTCAAAACACTGATGGCTCTTTCAACAATCGATCTATGACAGAAGAAATACATATTTCTCAATAAAAACTCGGCGTCAGAATTTAGTCCAGGCAACATTCCATAATGGGCATTTTCAAGGATTAGTTCCTCCAATTTAAGCACGAACGGCACAACAGGTGCTATTTCATCAGTTACTTTAGGTTTCAGTATGCTGATGTTTTTTAAAATGTCGGCAACCACCCAGGGGAAACTCAAAAACTCGGAATCTCTTTCCCGATAGGTGACAACGTACCAAGCGGATGCTTTCTTTTTAATGTCGGAGACGATGTCGTTAGTAAGCGCCGAAGCAGGTGCACCTTCAAAAAACCGTTTGCGCGTTCTTTCGACCAGTTCAAGCAGCCATTTGTGAATGACATCGACAATTTCAGCTCGATCTCTCCTCTCGCGAAATCTCGCGTGAAGCTTGATAAATGATCCACCGAATGCTTCGGTTTCGTGACTAACTCCGTAAGTTTGTAGAATCGTTCTCAAGGTGTTGTTGTATTCGTTTTGGGCAGCTAAAGCGGACTGTTCGAATTTCTGCCATCCATCAACAACAAGTGCAGGATCCAACTGAAAAACATAAAAAAAGTTAGTTCATTATTAGCAACAAATAAGATTTATAACAACAAAGTAGTTGCCTTGGGTAACCAGCTTCTTTTACTTAAATTACTGACTTTTTATTCCGTTAAATGATTAACATCAAAAGCACTTCTGTTAATTTGCAAAAAAAAAAACACCAATTACATCCTGTTAAGTGATAAAAACATAATGAGTTCAATTGAATCAGTTTATGGTAAAAAATATGCATTTATTATTCATCTCTGAGAAAAAAAACGCAGAAATGAAAATCATACAATAAAAAAAGAACGCGACTGAATGTTTTAATAGCTGACGCAGGAGTAAAAATGACACAATAATGTTAAAAGAATGCGAATGAAAGTTTTGGTTGCAGAATTTCAATTTCCTCATAATATTACATAATAGCTTTTACATGCATTAAAAGAATCGAATTATAAAATACTAGCAGTATCTTCACAGTGTTGCCCGTGACATAGCATCCAAGAAGTAAATTTAACTTTAAACTTAACCACCACCTTAACTTAATTATTGATGTCCTTAATTAATTGTGTTAATTACTGTCCTTAAACTTAATTGTAGCTAATAATCCTTAAACTAAGCCTCCACCAGATATGATATGGATATGTTACGCAGCATCAAACAAATGTAAAAATATATTTAGAAATTATCAAAAATAGTTACTTAACTATTTTTTATAGCACACATTCATAAATATTTAAATTGCAACAAAGGTAAAAATGATATGTCCGTAAACAAAACACAGGCTCTCATTTCGCTTCTCAGGATTTTGATTCTGTTTTTAATCGCTTTTTAAAATCATAAATAAACAAAGAAATGTATCGCATATGCATACCACAGCTCTTGCTATTTGCACATGCGCCGTTTGAGGTTTCAACACATGCGCGGATAAGTGCAAAGTTAAAATCGCTATTGTAAAACTCCCTTTTTTACTTTGATATAACTTTAATGTATTAAAACCTTCCTCAACAAATGCTCTACAAAATGGTATAAACATTTACAATATCTGTTAACTTTTTCTCGAGTTTTTGGGGTTCAAACATACAGACGCTTTCAAAAGACTTCATTTTATACTATGTATAGATTATTAAAATTAAGGAAATATACTGTATGGAGATAAAATTAATCCAATTACAAAGGTAATTTTTGTAGCCTTATGATAATAAGATGACCCTTTTTGAAAGACCCATGTTTTATCAATTGTTTTATTTATTGTATAATATTTTATCAACGTTAATCATTTTTCAATTCTTTTTATAGACTTTAGGCTCTTTGAGTCATCTTAAGATATTGTAGTATAGAAACCAAATAAAAAAATCTCTTTGAATCCGAAAAGGCAGCTTTTTCCATCTATTCCCAAACTAATATCTAAGCAAACTTTTTAGAGGCCTTTTAAAAATTTGTCCATTTTTTTTCGCTATAAGATTTTTGTGGCACCTCAAAATAACGTAATACTACATCCGAATTTATAAAAAAAATGTTTGAAATCTAAAAGACAATTTTTTCCCACTATTCCAAAACTAAAATCTAAAAACGATTTTGAAAGGCCATTATCGAAACGATTTTCAAATGCCATTAAAATATTTTAAAGCTTCAAATTTTAATAATCATATAATTCACTCATAATAACATAAAGGCCTTCAGGCACAAGATAATATGTATCTCCCTAATTATTTTATGTATCTCACCAATTATGTTATCTACCGTAGAATTTATTCTTTAAATTAAAGTGGAAATGATTCAACTGCAACTAATTTTGCAATTATTACAGAAACTAAACATTTTTTTTAAATATGAGCATTTAAAACAGTGTTGCTGAGTATTTAAACCTTATGGACACTAAAGAATATCTTTCTTAATTTATGTAATGTCTCAAAAAACTTTCAACAAAATTTTCTCATATTCATCATGAACAGATCGATTAATTAACAATGCTTAGTTTTAAATGCATCAAACATTCAGAAAAGAAACAGAATTGTTTGAAATAAAAGGCCGAAAACATGTTAACCCTAACATTGCTAGCGTGAAGAAAAAATTTGAAGTCTTATGACTATCATTTGGCGATGGGGAAAAGAACTTTTTTTGGCTAGAATATTAGTTCTTAATTATTAATTAAAATTATAATCAAACATTTAAAAAAGGGATCCGAGGTGCACATTCCTGACATCCAAGGTATACATGTACCAAATTTGGTAGCACTAAGCTGAACGGTCTGGTCTGCAGAGCACCAACACACACACACACACACACTGAGCTTTATAAGTACGGATATAGATATAGATTTTCAAAATATTTTTAATTCTTTAATAAATGTTCAGGAATACTCTTTATAATATATATTATAACTTAATTTCCTCACAGAACTGTTGTCAGAGCCTCATATTTATATTCTAAACATAGAGTTTTGATTCAAAAAAATTTCTATACACTTTACATTTAAAATATATTAATAAAAATGAGTTTTCATATATTTTTTGCTTATAAATCAAATATCTCATAATTTGTTATTATAGACTAGCGCGTTATTTATCCGGCGCGTTACTGCCGCATAGCAAATAATTTTGGCAATATCATTTCAAATTTAAAATAGCTGTCTTGTTTAATTAGAAATGTTAGAATTATATGCATTTTTTTATCGGTAATAAACGTATTCGTCGATATTTAATGATATATAAAAAAGAAGTACAAATAATATTTGTTAAATTTTTTTTTATTTTATTATTCATAAGTGGTTTTAAGGTAGACAACACTTTTTTTGTTGTTTTCCCGTCTTCAGCATAAACAAATAAATTTCTTGGCCGTCCTAATTTTGGACATTCAACCTCAATTTGGCTATGTAAAAACAAAGGATTTTCCAGGTTCATATGAGATACAACTGTACTATGCCTATAGCCTTCACGCAGGTGCAAACAATAAATTGGAAAAGTTCCATCAAAATCGGTTGAAAAGGATGACAGTGTATAAGACAAGAATAAACAAGAATTCACTTTTATATATTAGATATAAAAACTAATAAATACTTTTTGCATTTTCACTACTAGATGGCACCACGAGCAAAGAGTCAAAATTTATTAACGTTAATACATTAACTGATAGTTAAACATTGAAAATATTAAAGAACATATTTTAGCAACAAAGAAATTACAAAATTACAATATAATACATCTAACAAAAATCAAATTACGAAAACGTGTAATAATAAAATAAGTCATTTTATATTTACGGACTTAAACAGTGAAAAAAAAAACACCATCTATATATAAATTAACCACCCACCTCAATGTTATGGTATTGCAAAATAGTAGCTTGATTATCTGTTTCGAAATCTCGGCTAACTCTGTACATTTTTCCAAGTGACTTTTTGGACTTGTACTTTTCTTTCCAAAATCTTTCCATGAAATCAGGATAAATCTTCGGATTTTCTCGTCCTTTAAGTCGTTCGGAAACTCCAGTTTTCGGAAAATCCACGGCTATAGCATGTTTCCTTGCTATTTCGAGACAAAGTGGATCGTGTATGTTCAACTGATCAGATTGAGCCAAGTGTGCAGTGGCGATGGACGAAATAGTATCATTTTTTATATAATTAACAATGAAAGCGGCTATTTCTTCCGTTTTTGAATAGGACAGGAAATCGAAAACCTGTAACAGAGAACATATTAATATCAGTTTTACAAGAAAGAAATCATTTTTATCATTGATTCAAGTAAAGTAATAATCAAAATTATAATATAAAATTACACAAATTTATTATCGAGTGAAATTTGCTGAGCACATTAGATATCTCTACCGATGAATATCATTCTGAACAACATAGCACAAATTTCTTCTCACCCAAGCTTCGTACGGGGATTAAGACTTTTTGCAGTGAAAGGTACTGATAAATAGGTGATTTTATTCTCACATTTCAAAACAATTTTAATTTAATCATCAGGTTATCGTCCGTTTCAGGATAGCGAGACTAGCACCATTTGACAGTTGCACTTCGTCTTAACTCTCAGTGCGAGATCTTGATAAATAGCTGATTCTATTCTCACATTTCAACACAATTTCAATTTAATCATCAGGTTACTGTCCATTTCAGGATAGCGAGACTAGCACTTTTAGACAATTGCACTTTTGTAATGGGGATGGTAAGCAGATAGATGAGAGGTGATAATTTAATTTCGTGATAATCTGAGTTTCACCTACTGTTAAACATAAACCTCTTCTTTAATTTTCCCTCTTATTCCTGTTTTGTCTAAATAAACAAAAATGATAAATGCGAAAAAATGCGTATTGTAGGGGTGATAGTGGTGTTGAATCCAAAAAATGAGCATAAAGTTTATATTTTTCAAAAAATTCATGAAATGCTCATGCTATTATTTATTTGTTCTAATTTATGATTGTACGACGTTCACAGAGTTTTTTTTTTAAAAAAAGAACGTCCTTTGAAATAACTGTAATTTAAAAGCAACATAAATTTAGCAATTTTAATAACTGAATGATTTATATCGAAAATAGTTCATCATAGAAAAATAAACCGATTCGTCATTTCTCAAAACCTTAAAAGGAAAGAAAATTTGAAAATGTTTCTATGGTGTAACAATGAAAATGTTTTAAGTTTATCTTTAATATTGATATTATATTGGAAAACACGCGTAAAATATGTTTTTAAATTAATTAAAAAACAGAAATGAAATTATACAGCAGAAAATTTATAATTATTGAAAAAATACTTTTAAGCATTTTAAAAATAATGTACAAATTAAATTTCACTATATTTTCAAAAGCTATTGAGAAAAACTTGAAAATTCTGTTTAACTTTTGATTAATTAAAATTTTAAAAACTAGCTTAGAATTGCACATTTTCACCTTCGCAAGTATATATGTATATAGGACACGTTTGGTAGTTTTAAGTCATCAGTTTGGCCAGGAGAGTCAACAAAATGAGCATAAGCATGGGCACATATTCATATTTCTTATTGGTAGAGATTATAAAGAAGTCGTAACCTCGTCTCCTTTTTGGAAGAGGCACGTTCGAACATTGTTACTTCTAGCCAGCGGTGAGACTATTCCTCCTTTGTTGCGCATTGAGTTTCTCCCTTTTAGTATCTCCCTTCGGACTTGAATGGAGACACATGCTTTCGAAATTTTGAAGACTGGAAGCGTGTCGAGACACCAGATGGGATTACTTCTTCTATGGACCACCCAAACTGGGATAAAGTTCTGATAATGAACAACACATGCGTTTTACGACCCATTGAAGAAAGAAGTGCTAAAATGCGAATATTTGTGTATTGTGAAGGTTCTGTTAAGGGGTGGATGTTTCAATAATATTCCCACGACATAACGGCGCACCATTGGGAGTATTTCTGAAGAATTATAGGACGATCGGCATCTCCAGCGCACCAATACGAGCCTGAGAGGCGGAACTTCACGAATGTTAAAATGGAAGGTTTTGGAAGAAGCGGGACGGTCGCGAAGCTGAGCGGGTGGACGAGACAAGCTGATCGGAGTAGACGGGACCAGCTGATCTGGCTAGAGACTGGACGACAGCTGATACGACCACGAGACGAGCTGTGAGCAGAGCTGAAGAACTCGAGTTGAAGAGAAACCACGTGATCTCGAGTTTATTGGAAAGATCTACCGGAAGTAATCCGTAGATCTCTAGAGCTACACGCGGTAACCGGATACGCGACCAGCCTGTGAGTCTCGGTATTAGATGTTGGACTGACAATCCAGTTGTAAATATTTCCCAGCATTTAATCTAGAGGACGTGTTGTTGTTTTTGTTATTGTATAAAGCTGTAAATAAAACCTTTGTGTTTAAAACGCTACCATTTTATTTGATCGACCAGGATCAAGTCATTACAAGATCTTAAAGGAAGTAAACATACACGCTTATCTTTATTGTTAATAGTAGATATCTTAAAAGAAGTTCACAAATTACAGAATTCAAGAATAGATTCCAAGAAGTCACAAAAATGTACTCACGTTTTGGAAGCTTTTAGAATCGGCTTTCGAGTAATAAGCCGGCAAAGCGTTTTCTCTAGCAAAGATCAATTCAGGCATCCAAACGACACAATATTCATCACCATCTAAATCAGAACCTGAGAAGAGATTGGATTGATTGGTTAAATTTTAGTGATATTGTTAAAGGTTCCAAAAACGGCACTAAATAACCTGATATTTTCACTCTGTTACATGTATTAGCAACTGATCCTTTGTATCAGTTTGATATAGCATCATCTAGTCCTATACGGATAAAAGTACAGAGGAACCTCGCTTAACGAACATGATTCGTTCCCGAATGTTGTTCGTACTGCGAAATATTCGTTAAGTGAAATCATTTTTTACAAAATAAAGCGAAATATTCGCTAAGGGAAACCATTTTTTTTACAAAGGAATGCAAAATATTCGTTAAGCAAAACTATTTTTCACATAAGGATCCGTATAAAATAAGATAATATGCTCCCTTCCGGAAAAATAACCTTATTAAATTTATAATAATGTAATCTATTACTTATAATGAATTTTTCTGAGAAAATTGTCTAAATACATTTTTCTATAGTTTTTCTAAATTTGGTGAAAGTGAGACAAGGTGTTATTGTTTAATGATTTCACAGAGATTATAGTTACTGCCTTTTTCAGGGTGTTTCTCAACAATAATTCATAATTTCTCACGATTTCTGTCTGTGTTTTTTTTAATGGTTCATACCATACGTTTGACACAGCATACTTAGGAATGGTTTTCCAAGTCTAGCAAACCAAAATCACTCAAATATTTAAATAAAATCATATTTTATTTCAATGGAAAGTTGTTAGTCTCTTGTGCTATTTTTTTTTCTTTTTTTTCCCACACATGGCCACGTCTCCAGCGCAACTTTCTGCTGTGATACAGAATGTGGCACCATGAAGTTCTTCCCAAGATAGCTTTTTTCTCCCATTCTCTCAAATACAGCTGTTACCCTAGAGAATGCCTAGGATGATATTGACATAGATACGAAATGTTAACTTTTGGCGTGAATTTAACATTTTTACAGAATGTATCGTGTCATTTTTGGAGAGTAAGCGATTAACTCTTGGCATTTGGTTAATAGTACTCGAAAATCGAATTTGTGTTTTAAATGTGCTCTTCCCAACTAATTGAAACCAAAATTGGGTACTTAACTATATTCGGAGTCACAATATCACATTGCAAATATGATATTCCAATCATTGCGTTTATGATCAATCGAGCTTAAGCGTCTCTGAAAGTATAGATATGCAGACTGTCAACTTTTCATTTTGAATTTAGATGAAAATTTGAATAGTACTGATTCCTTTCTATGTTAAATCTACGAGTTACAATTTATCAATCCATCTTTCTTTTTAACTTCCAATTAATTTTGCACAAAATTTGATAGAAATCTACAAATTTGGTGAAATTAACGTATATTGAATAATCAAAGTCTTTTTGTATCATCTTTGTTCACAGATAGACAGACATAATATCAATAATGTGTATTTCGTACTCGGGGAAGTCAAAAACATGGAGATTCCTCAAAATCGCGCGTTCGAATTTTTTGACGATTACTTCATCTATACTTCTATACGAGAAAGTAAAAATAAAATCGTATTTTCAATAGAACTGAACGAAGAGGAGTTCCTAAATCAAAGTTTCTAAGGTTCTGCTTCAAAATAGTATCCACCAGAGCAGTAAAAATTTGCCATTCTTTATTTCATTTACGAATAGACAATAATAGCAATGTTATTAGTCCCACTATGTGGATTTTTAATATTCTAAAGAGCCCGCCAAAATCTCTATGTTTAGAATATAACTGTATGATATGCAGTTATTTTATCTATAAAGTAATTACAGTACACCCTCGAGTATAAGGCTTTCGTATTATCCGATTTAATTTTCTTTTATAATAATTAAATAAGGAAGGCAAGTCGATTCATTGGCAACCACTGCCAAGACATTGGAAGTGGGCCCCTGCTGAGACTGTGAAACACAAGTTGTGACAGAAAAAGAGCAGCGATCTGCTAGTTGTTCATTGCTTTGTTAGTGTGTAAAGGGCCTCAATTATTGCCGCTGTTCCTATTATAATTGACCATAATTAGGAACAGCAGTTAATTAATTATTCTTAGTATGCTTAATGTTTTTTAAATATACCTCAGTGAATATTACAGAATTTATGTTAAAATATGAGCATTTTATACCCTTTAACTTCTTATCCCACATGAAAAAATTTTTGAAACATGCAGTACAGTATCTTAACATATATCAACTACAGTACAGAGCTTTCCTTTTAAATTCGACACGATACCGGTAAATGTTTCTGATTTAATAGGCCGTTGAAGCTTTCACATTTTAATTGGCCTTGATATAAATAAAGGGCTCAGTGCTCATAAAGAAGAGAAGGATTCTCACCAGCCATTTCATCCGGATGTGGTCTAGGGCCATTCTTTGGGAAAACAATACAATCGATGATATGATGTAACTGTGGGACATCAACAGCAGTAAATTTGCGGACGTCACCTGGATGGACACAAGGGAACTTCGTCACCATGACTGTACCTAAAGGATAATTAATACAAAGAAAAATAGCTGATAAAACTACAGATGACCTTTTCCCTTCTTTCAAATTATATTTAGTTCAAATAGTTAAAACGATAAATAATATACAGAAAAACTACAAAAAAAAACTACAGATGAAATTTTTACTTCTTGCAAATAAACATTAGTTTAAATTATTAAAAAGATAAATAATACGAAGAAAAACGACTGATAAACTTCACCATTCTTAAAATAAACATTAGTTTAAATTATTAAGTAAAAAAATGTGAAGGAAAATAACTGATAAAGCTACAGATAAACTTTTTCCCGCTCTTAACAAAAAAATATTAATTTAAATTACCAAATGGATAAATAATAATAAGAAAAACAAATGTTAAAAGTATAGATAAACTTCTTCGTACAAACAAACATAAGTTTAAATTATTAAAAAAAATAATAATACGAAGAAAAACAACTGAAAAAAACACACACCACAGATGAACTCTTCAGCTCTATCAAACCTTCAGTTTGTTTGTACTATTGAGAAATTCGTCTCGCAATTGTGCAGAAGCCAAGAAACGTAAGTACAACCAAAACACAGACGAAATGTGTATGAAGAAATAATAATATAATAATCTATAAATAGAATCTATAAGAGACAGAGTAATTCTGCTTGTGAGTGCCACGTCTTACACAGTCCTTCGAATCTGCGCGACGTGGTATAGAATTTTCAAGAAGAATATCTACAGATCCCAGAATTCCAGATCTGGTATCTGGATACAGATACCAGTTTTTAACAGAGTCAAGGATTCTTGCAGTTCTTGAAATTTTCTTACTGTTGCTTTAAAGGCTGAGGGTTATTAGAAAATCTCAGTAAATCTCTCTTTTCACCATAAGATTGTAACAGCAGAAAAACAGCATAGCAAATGTATATCAAATACTGAAGTCATAATTTTAAGAAAAAATTAAAAAACTATTTCTTTGTTATGGACTTCGTTATTCCACACCATGGTCAGATGGCTAGGGCAGTTAAGTAGATCTTCGCTAGGTTTTGGCGACACATCAGAAAAATGACATTCGACATCGATGATAAATTTAAAGTGCACTTGATCCAGCATGGTCAGATTAC
>JAOUZG010015077.1:1975760-1985833 GCA_026289955.1 Argiope argentata | reverse complement strand
GAAAAGGGTCTTTCCATTCTTAAAAAATGACGAAATGAGAAAGAACTATTTGACAGCAGATAAAAGATATTTAAAATTACCATTATTATATCTTGAAAGCAAGTAGAAAATCTTTGAAAGTTAATTTTTTTATGTTTCAATTTGTAGTGAATGCCTATCATAAATCATATATCTATCTATCATAAATTACTTATAATTCTGTAAACTACAGGCTCCGTTGAGGCTGTGTGACGCCCACTCATCATCGGAGTATTGCTAAAAACCTATTCAGCCTTTCTCTTTTGGAATACTGTCGCGCGCACTGCCTTGGTGAAGTTAGTTGTAAAAAGAAAATTAAATGCTTAATTTCTTCAGTTAAATGTAAATAAAATTACTTTTCTAAAACGTTCCACTAATTGGAGTCACATAAAATACAGACAACCCTTATTACGACAAATTTAACTTATAAATGTGAATAAATGAAATTACTAAATATATATATGTAGTATATTAGTAGTTGTTGAGAGCAGAAGGTGGTTTAGAAGACACAGATGACATTCTGAAACTTTGAGTTCCTTTTATTCCACCACGGGAAGCAGGCATTATGTATAGGAAAATGCGAAGAGTACATCACAAAACGGAATGACGAAAAGCTAAGTGTAAAAAAGGGGCGGGAAATCATTATCTCTGATCTTAAAGACAAAGATTTTGATAGGGAAAATATTTTTTCACAGTGCTGGTACAAAGAGATTTCTATGGGGATTTCCACAACACACTCCTAACAGGCAAGGGAGACACAGGGATCTTTTTAACGGAATGTGCTTGACGGGACAATTTTCCTCTCTCACACGGAGAGTGAGAATCGGTTGTCTTTTTAGCCGATTCTACAATTTTACACAGCTTCTGTAGAATTAATGAACTAGAACAAGGGAATGGATCAGGAAATAAGAGAATATTTAAGAATGACGTTACTATGGGCTAATTAAGATACAGCTTTGGAGTTTAATTAAGGTTTAATTTAATTTAAAAATATCATTACATATATGTATTTGCGCCATGATATTCATCGTTAGACTAAATATTCACAAAAGGGGCATCTTTTGTTTATTAAGATAGAATTATTGCACTCTGAACTTGTTTACATGAAAACATGATTAGATAGTTTTTGTTTTTATAATGGGACATATCGCTATAAAAGCATCTCGATGATGTAACCCGTGAGAATTAATAACGCTAAAAATATTTCTATTTAATTTGGGTCTTTTTTTTATAATATAAAGGAATTAATAAAAATATTAATGAGCATATTATAGAATTAAATATTCATGAACCCATTACTGCATTAAACAATTTCAAATCTATTATTACAAATCTATTTATTTCTAAAAGTATTACTAAGCATTCACAAACCTATATAATATCTGTGCAGAGACAACAAGAGAGTTCTAAAAAATGGCTCCTGAGTCAAACAAATTCCAGAAGCAACCAGTTCTTTGAATTTAAAGATAGAAAAAGGAGTGCGAATGTTCAAGTAATTCGCAGCTTTTCCTTCGTCCAAGAGCATGTCGATGAGGTTCTGAAGCATGATTTGTTGCAATCGCAGAAACACTCTGGGGTTCACTCCTAAATCATGAAGTATGGCAACCAGAGGTCTATTTAACCGTAGAGGAACTAAAAAAGAACAAGTAATATATATATATATATATATATATATATAAATTTATAATTAATTCCTACTTAGTTTACTAAAAAATTTTCAGGAAAATTTTATTTTAGTTGCTTTTTATTAAATAATCACAATTGTTGTTGTTCCGCTCACAACGGAAGAAGGAGTGCAGTAAATTCTGAGGGTATGAGTCCCCAACACCCGAGGCTAGAAGCCTCACTTCTAGCTCACATACATCACAAACCCTTTCGACGGGGTGGACTTCACTCACGCATTTCATTCATTCATACACAGATCGTAATTTATATAATCTGAAACAAAGAATGATCTCCTCTGATCCAGTACTCCAAGAGGTATTACTCTCCACATGGAAAATTTTGTAACCACGACAAATTTAACAACCACCAAACACACAAAGAGTCTTCGGCTGGAAAGCACGAGCTCACAACCCAAAGGATGCGAATCCAATTCCGTACTAATGAGGTTATAACGGTCTAACAATTACTATAAACAATTACTATAAATTCACAATTACTATAAATAATTTTTATATCACAATTACTATAAATAATTTTTCAAAAAATTATACTAACATTGAATTTTCAACGTTAATTGAGGATTTAAAGCCAATTGTGGCAACGCAAAATGTGTGACCTTTCTACACCAGTTGAGGAAACGCAATACAGATTAGAAATTTCTAATTTTCTTTATTCTGTATTATTTTAATTCATAAAAACTTCAAAATGAATAGGAAAAACCGATTAATTAAAAATATTTAATTTTAAATGCATCAAAAATTATGAAAATAAAAAGAATTGTTTAAAATAAACGGTCAAAAATATGTTAAGCATAACCTCATTAGTGTGGGGAAAAAGTGAACTGAATTCGTTACTTATTTGGTGGCTGGGAAATGAAGACTTTTTGCAAGAAAGTTAGTTTTTAATTAATTAATGCAACACGGGATGAGCAAGTTTTAGAAAAAAAATCGTAGTACTTTGTGTACAATCAACACTTAAAAGACATGAAACGAATTAAAAACCACACACATACTTGGACCACTTTTCTTAACGATTTCCAATTTTGTGTGACCTTGCCCTCGACAGTCGAACTTGCGCATGCTTTCTCTAAAAACTATATCAGCTCCTCTTAATGTTGGATCATGCACAAGCATACCTTTACAGCCCCCGTATCGTATTTGAAGCGCACTGCACTCAGTGTTGTGCTTGAAGGTCTTTCTAACCTATAATATGAAAAATGAATTCAATCAATAATCGTGTCTTACTTTAATCATTATACAGAGGGAAAATAATTCATTTCGAATGAATTCAAATACAACCAGCTGATCTGGTGTTCCCTCCAATATAAATACTAAGGTGAAACGAAAATGGTCTTGATTTTTTAAAAGATTTTACGATGATAATAGATTAGAAAAGTTGCCTTTTAGTTGCAAAAACAGTATTAAGTTTGGCTACAATATTAAATTTTCTTGAAAGGCTGCAAAAAGCTTAAATTTTTTTAAAAGAGCATTTAAACTTTACTTTATTAATAGTGCGAAAATGTCAAAAACAATATTTAAAAATTTGATTGCAATATTACATTATATATAATAATAATAATAATAATAATAAAATAGTTTTACGAATTTTTCTTTCATTTAATATTACAAAAGACCAATTTAAATACATATATAAGCATTAAAATTGAAAAAGTTAATAATTACGAAGAATAATAATTAAAAATATTTTTTTTCGTCAAATTTTGCGTTTTTTACTTCGCTATCCTTAATTATTACAAATGTTACAGCCGTAAAATGTTTGTTTCAACTTCATTGCTACATTTTAATTTAACTTTGTCAAATTCACACGTGAGTCAATTTTTGCTCTTATGCATTCTTCTGTTGTGAATGAATCGCAGACATTTTGAGTCAATTCGGCCACCAGTTTCACAGCTCTTTTCACTGCTTGCATGTGACAAAGTAGCCATGGACAGTCGATAACCGATTACCCAATACTATTTGGTTAAGCTTCAAATGCCTCCTGTATTAAGTTTCAATTTAATGTTTAGCCTAATAGCATTTTACGTAGCATTTTGCCTTTAGTTTAAAACTATTTGTTGACGAATATCAGTTTTTAATTACATATTCCAGTCATATTAATGCGACCACTTCTACTTTTGACGTCAACGTTAAATAACCAATCACAGAAGGCGCATATTATCATCAAATTTAATGGATATATAAAGTCTGTTGTAGGCATTCGGAAAACATCTGTAATAAATGATTTCTAAACGCAAACACAAACGAAATTCGAATTCTTGTTTTTTCCGAACAACAAAAACGGTTAACAAAACTTATTCTTAAAATCAGCGTTGAGTTGTTCTCCTTATGCACAGAGAGTTGAGTAGTTACAGAGTGTAACGTGATTATCTAATGTGTAAGTAATAGCTGTTTAATTATCTTTTACACATTCCTGTATTTGCAATCATGCAGAAACGGAGTAATTTATCCGACATCCAAAAGGTCATGAACATTGGCTTTTGGACCAAGAGTGGAAGCATTTCCGAAACTGCTGAACACAACTCGCGGGCCGCAGCGGTAAAAATATATCGTGCATGGCAAAATGGAACAAACCAAACTCCGAGATATGGCACCTTGTGCAATAGATGGCAGAGGTAAATGCCGGCTGCGGAGATGCGTTTGGGCGAATAGACGTGTAACCGTTGAGCACCTGTCTGAAGAGATAAGTAAGGGGCTACCAACAGTGTCTCCACAACGACGGTTCAGCGAACGTTGCTGTGTATGGGCCTCGGCAGCAAACGTCTAGTTAAGGCACCTCAACGTATATTCTAACTGATGTTCATCGGTGACGAAGGTAAAAATTTACACGCAAGTACCGTAACTGGGCTTGCACTGAATGGAGACAGATAGCTTTTCCCAATGAATCATGATTCAGGTTCCGTTTGACAGATGGCCATTGACGTATAAGACTTGAAAACAAACATCCCGGGATAATTGTCAGAAGGGTCCAAGATGGAGGAGGGAGCATTATGATCTGGGAAATGTTTCATGGTATTCTCTGAGTGCCTTCATCATTGTGGAAGACACGATGGATCAACACAAGTATGCATCTATCCTTGCGGAGAGATCCCTACTATCCCTACATGAGAATTGGTCTTCCCTCATGATGATGTAATTTATTAGCAGAATATCAGGATGTCTCATAGAATGTTTCATACCATTTATTTTCACACGCGTACCTTAGCGCAGCTGGCCGTGGCACTGGAGTTGGCATGGCTCAACATCCCACGGAATAATTTTATGACGCTCTTTATCCACGTCTCGCCGTTTTCAGGTCAACAGAAGGTGGTTATTGTGAATTTTGACAGATGGCAATATTAATGTGACTGGAACATGTATGTAATTTGCTTGATAAAATTAAAATTAATCACAATTTAGTTAAAAAAGAATATTAAGTATTAACTTTAAGAAATTATAATGCTCGCAACCTTTATTTGATATAAATTACCTAAAATTATAAGATAGAGCACACTTCCTAGTATCCAGAATATTGAGGTGGAGGGTAGGAACAAAAAAGCCGAATAGGTGAAAGTTCTATGAACTTATTTCTTTGCAAACTAATTGCAGAAACTAAAATTTTTATACCAAAACTCATTGTTATAATACGTATTTTTCCATTCCTCATTGAGTACTAAGTCCTCCATTTATCTCAAGCCAAGTAGAACAAGAACTCCCCGTGGTTTAGTGAGTCATAGAAGCAGTTGTCGGTAACGTGTCGAGTTAAATTGGAAGGCTCTGTACTGCAGTTTATATAGGCTAATATACTGCACAGCAAGGTTCAAGAATTTATTAGAGAATAAGTAAGTTAAAAGATGGAAACAGTTCACATTTTAATATAAATTCGGTCATGATAAATGCAGGAAATATAAACAAAACATTAACCTCAATGGTTGGCCTAATTCTAAAAGAAAATTGACTCAAATTGATTTTATTTTTTACAAGCCATAAAAAGGTAAGATAAAATAAGAGTCAAAATGTACACTTTTTAGTTTTTGAAGGAAAAAAATTGTCCTTAATACATGACTGCTTCTGCATTTTAGCTGTTCGAAGGCAAACGCTTCCAACCCTTGCAATGTTACCAATGCAGTGTCTTGCTTTCCTCGTTTTATTAAGATAAAAGAAACCTAGGATGGAAAATATGGAAGCCGGATAATCAAGAGCCGGATATTTGTGAGTGTGCTTGTACTGTATCTTAATAGGCCTGAAACGATAACAGTTACTGCGAAAGGAAAAGATAATAAAACAATTTGAATATATGAAAGCGAAGATTTCAAATTTTGACAAAGTTAAGATTTACCGACTTAAGCATTTCAAGAAAATAATATATAAAAAAAGAACCATTCACCTACTTTTTCAACTAAGTTTGTTGAAATTTTGCCAATGCCATCAGAAAAGACGTATGGTTTCCCAGATACACGATCAAAGCCTCCTTCAACATCCCTTTCAAATCTGACGTTTGCGCCATTCAAAGGAACATGCAATGTATCCTCAGTCTGGGAGAAACACTGTCCAATTCTAGACAAACACTTGGGTATGTTCATTTTTGTACTGGGGTTGATTTCAGTCCACCTTCGAATATCATGGGCAGTTACGCCTTCGGAATCCTTGGCATACATAGAAATTCCATGTTCTCTTAACTGGGAGCTAGACCACGCTAGTATTTGATAATGTCTATTTCCTATGAGTATCCCTGAGTTTATAGGCGAGGAAACTACAGTTTGAAACACAGACGCATCATACAATCGAAAGTTCATTTGATTAAAATCATCGTCTCTGAATGTGACCCTCAAGAAAAACTCTGAATCGAAGTTTCTCAAAATCCTGTTTTCACACATTAAGTCGGCTGGCCAAAGCATAATCCTTGTTGGAGTTACAACAATTCTACGTATTAGACGGCATTTTTCGGGGACAGAAATACCTTTAAATGAATCGTCTTTCTGAATAGAAACGTGATGCTCAAATAACTTGTGGATGACATTCCAGTAATTCAAAAACCTTCCAGTATCCACCAAGAATAAAAGCAATGTCAGAACCTTTTCCAGAGACTCTTTACTTTGAAAATAATAACGCATGAGGGTATCCAGTGACTTTCTTATATCATTAGTCTGTTCAAGGATGAGAAAAGTACGATTGATGATAGCTGTCCACATGTATGTACAACCAAAATGGTTAATATTCAATGATGGAACGACAGGTGGCGATTTACATGTAATATTCATTTTGATGAAGTGTATTGGAATCTTGTCAGAGCGGTATCTCAAACAACTTAATATTTCATAAAATGAATGTACGTAATGGAATTTCAAACGCACTACATTAGATTTGCCAATCAGCAATCTGTCTACTTCAAATGGAAGCACACGACGCTCTTCTCTAAACACACGTAAAAGGCTTTGTTCCACGGTTTCTTTAAAAAACAAAGGGGGATGAAGAAGATCTAGATAGAGTTCAAAAAATTCATCATCAACGGATACTATAACGTTTCTGATATGAATATATTGTATTTTTAAGCTATATTTGATTTCGAAACTTAAAATATCAAGATCAAACAGATCTTCATCGTATGACTCTGTTACAATTTCTAGTTCTTTAAGGTCATGAAAAAAAGTAGCAATTGAATCTTCACCAATACTTGCGTACGAAATATATTCTCCCAAAGCTGGCTGAACTCCAAAAGATATATTTTCAAGTTCGAGTTTTGAGTGGTTGGATACTCTCTTTCGAATGAAGCATTCATTGTCAGAAAATTGTAGCAGCGGGCGTTCAATACACATTGAACGCGTGACTGCACACCATTTTAATACGAGATCTTTGTACACATGGGTCTTATTTTTATTAGATATAATCAGTTGATTTTCAGCTCGGATATCTACTATGTACTCAAGAATTTCAGGGAATTGGGGTTGTTTTTCTTTTTCTAGCTGAACTCGCTTTATGGTTTGAACTACTAGACCACACTGTTCCACATATCTTCTGAGTACATTTATATCTGGTTCTTCATCGGCTTGAGGGATGACAATAATGCGGAAATGAAGTTGAGTCATGACTGAAGTGAATCAAGAATCTGGAAGTAAATTTAATTAAAAAAGTTTCTGGAAACATATTTTTAATTGTATATAAAAACGCAGAAGTTTTCATAAACCGAATAAAACCACTCAAAAATTCACCACTTTAAAACCACTCAAAAACTAATGTACCAGGTCGTTGCATTTATAACTATCAAATTTTCCAATAATTTTACATCTAGAGAAATAAGTATTCACAAAGAAAGGGTTTGCATAGATTTTAATTAAAAATTAATATAAATTTTAATAATTTCCTCAATTACTTTGTTTATATAATTTCACTAACACTACTTTCAATGTAACGTTTAAATAATCTCCTTTATAAAGATATATATTTTATTAATTAAAAGTTTGTCTCTGAATATTATAAATTATTAAAATATTCTATCTACATTTCACAATATTTTTTATTGCTTTAATTAAATAAGTCAATTTAATACAAGCAATTAACATGCGTCGCGACAATGTTAAAAGCATTTTATCATGTTAGAATATGGTGTTTTGGTAATGGGTTTGTTGCGTCAACAAAAATCCGTTGGCGAAAAATAAAAATGTTAAAATCTGCACGAGCATCTCAGAAAATCAGCTTTTAATAATGTGTTTCCATTGAATTAACAAAATCTATGATTAAAAAAATAAGTTAATTACTATAGCAAATAAAACCTAGAGAAATGTCATTTTGAGCACGGGATTATATGAAATGAAATAAATAGGAAATGCGATATTTTTTAAAACAATAAATACAAGACAAAGTCGTTTGGATCGTTTGCAATACTAAAGTGACTGATTCAATGAAACAATTAAAATGAATAAAAATATAATTTAATTTGAACGAGCACGTAGTGCTTGGCCGTTCTAGAAATTATGTTCTGGCCTGATACATTGAATTATACAGAGTAGATTTCATTTTAATCTGTTTTAATATTACAGTTTTTTTAATATTACAGCAAAATTTTAATAATGAGTTTAAGACATAATAAAGAACCTTTTATATGTTAGCAGTCAACATATTCGCAACTCATCCATAAGAAAGACTTTTTAAAAACTTTATTTTATACTAGCTGTATTTGGTGGCCAGCCGTTTCGCCAATCTTAATGCTCGTAAAATTTTAATAATTAAATACTTTATGTAACTCCTTCCTTTAATAAAACATCATGAAAATATTTTAAATCTTGAAATTTTAACGATCATATTATTAAATTATATTATTATAAAGGTTTTTAGCCATAACGTAATAAGTATATCTGTCTAATTTTCTGTTAGATGCCGTATAATTTTTACTTTAAATTAAGGTGGAGAGGATTGAACCGCAATTAGTATAACAACATTTTTTAACTAGACAATGCATATTTTTAAATATGAGTACTGAAAACAGAGTCCTTGAGCATTTAAACCATATGGGCACTAAAGAGTATATTTCTTAATTTATGTCAAGAATTTTTCAAACAAATTTTCACAGATACATCATAAACAGATAAATTAACAATGTTTAATTTTAAATGCATCCAACACTAAGAAAATAAACAGAATCGTTTGAAATAATTGGTCCTAAACGTGTCAAGCCTAACCTCGTAAGCATGGAAAAAAATAGTTTAAATAATCATGTTCTTAAAACTAAAAATTTAAAAATACAATCTAATTGCCAAAGCTCATTACTAATCTAAAATCAATTTATTTACAGTGTAATAAAACAAAGCAACAAACCAATTACCAAATTCAAGTCCATATACATTGAAAATACAGTTGTTAATAATCATTTTCTACGCCAGTTGAGGTAACTTTATCTAGATTAGAAGGTTTTAATTTGCTTTGTTCTGTTTTATTTCAATCCAAAAGTAATTCAGAATGAATACGAAAGATCGATTAATTAATAATGTTTAATTTTAAATGCATCAAGCATTAAGAAAATAAACAGAATCGTTTGTAATAATCGGTCAAAAACATGTTAAGCCTAACTTTGTTAGAGTGAAAAAAAATGACGTCTTACTCATTCGGCGATAAAGAAATAATTTTTTTGGGTTAAATACGCCATTTTTTAAAATAATTAAAATTCTAATTAAAAATTCTGAAAAAGGGCTCCGAGGTGCACATTCCCAACCTCCAAGGTGTACATGTATACCATATTTGGCAGCTGTAGGTCAAACGACCTGGCCTGTAGAGCACCAACACACACACAGACACTGAGCTTTATTATAACTATAGATATGGATTTATTTCATATCTTAGACACGCGCTGCAGTTAATATTTTTATATGTTTAATTTACAATAACAGTTAATTTTTTTTT
>JAOUZG010015077.1:1964447-1975360 GCA_026289955.1 Argiope argentata | reverse complement strand
ATATATAATCTTCAGTGTGATATAAAAATCTGATTTTTGCTGTAATATTTTCAGTACTTATAGCGAAAAAACGCCAAAATTTCGCTTTATTTTTAATTAGATAAATTATAAACTAAAATTCGAAAAATAGCCTCGAAGTGCACAATACCAGTCTCCAAGGTATACACGAATTTGGTACTGTAGGACGAACAGTTTGGGCTGTAAAATGCCAACAGATACACACACATTGAGCTTTATTATAAACTAGCTGCCCCGACAGACTTCGTACTGTCTCAAGTTATTGGGCTTTTGTAGCCTAATAACGTACGTACGTGTTTCACAGCACTTAGAAAATAAAAAGAATCGTTTAATACATAAATCCTTTCAAGAATAAAATAAACACATTAAGAGCTCTTTATGCCGCATTAATGTATATTAATAAAAATGGATCGCAAATATGCGTTGCTAAGCACAAAACTGGAGAACGGTTCGACCGATGAGGCTAATTTTTTTTAATATTTTCGTTAAGACACGAGGATGGTTCTTATGGAGAGAGAAAATGAAAAAACTTCGAGGAAAATGGTTAGAGAGACACTTTTCTTACTTTCCCGCCAAAAATCTTCATTTCCTTCCCCCACACCAACTGAAGAAAATAAAAAGTTGCGGCTAATGAAATAATATTGCAGTTATATGGCTGAATCAATCATTTAACATATGATTTAATTATCATATGATTAAATTATTTCCCCATTACTATTATGAATCAAGGTAGTTGGTATTTGCATATACAGTTTTAGACTTTATACAGATTCCCAGGTATAGTTGGAAATGTTTGAAGGGAATTCGAACGCAATTTTTATTCAGAATATCGATGACATTTGGATAAATGCGAGTACATTGTTAAAAGAAAATAGTCCGTAAAATACTCAAGTACTTCCTTCCGAAAAGTAATTCCTTTTTCTTTTTTTACTAAATATGTATTGCAAATTTATTGAAATAATTTAATTGAAAGTAAAAGGCGGTTGCTTCTCTAATTTTTGACTGAATTTAGATAGTTTTATTGAGTGCCAGTGCAAGTACTCTAATGTTTCACACAAAATTGTCGTTTCTATTATCTTTAAACTATAATGCCGCGCTCAGAGGAAATAATAGTGACACACACATCCTTCGTTTCTTTTTTTCACTTCCTTTTTTTCTGCAAGTCCTTTTTTTTCCTGTATTTCTTTTTTCTTTATAACTTTTCTTCCTACAAACCCTTTTTTCCTTTTATTTTTTTTCTTCGCTGCCTAGACTTTATTTTGAGCAGGAATAGATAAAATATCCATACAGACTAAACACCAAAAAAAAAGAATCGTTTAATATATAAATCCTTTTAAGAATAACATTAAAACATTAAGGGCTCTTAATGTCGCATTTATAAATAAAAGAATTTTTATCTTTAAGAACAACAAAAAAAACTTTATATCAGAACACAATCGATAGCAATATTAAAAAATGAAACACCATCGAATAAAAACGAAGAAAATAATATTCACGTACGTTGAGAAGAATGTTTTTAATCAGTGTAATCAGCTGCATAAAAGCAAGTATTTTCTTTCTTTTTTAAACTTCCCGTTATCTATGAATTAAAACCAACTGACTTCGCGTATTTCTTTCTAAACAAATCATAATTTATTACTTCCTGCTATCTCACTCGGTGTGGGGGAAGGAAATGAAGATTTTTGGCGGGAAAGTAAGAAAAGTGTCGTTTTAACTATTTTCCACGCAGTTTTTTCATTTTTTCTTTCCATAAGAACCATCCTCGTGTCTTAACGAAAATATTAAAAAAAAATTAGCCGAATCGGTCGAGCCGTTCTCCAGTTTTGCGCTTAGCAACGCATTTCGAGCTGCATTTTTATTATAATAGATATAGATATAGACAGATATAAATTTAACATTATCTCGTACAAAATTCTACTAATTTTTTTCCCTTAAATCTGATTATTAAAAAGTAAATATTAGAATTCTTTAAATCCAATCAAAAACAAAGCTAAAAATATGAGTGTAAACATAACACAGAAACATCAGAAATAAAAGTAAAATAAATACGAAGTCTAACAAAGCAGGGAAAAAATCTTTCTTATTCCCTAATAGTCTGCATTTATAAAACTATTAACTACTGAATAAAAATTAAGAAAAAAAAATTGCAGATATCAAATTGGCACCATTGAAACGATAATATATTGAATTTTCAGGATGGTAGAATTTCTTGTGGGATGATCCGATTGAATTTATTGTAGAAAAAAATGACAATATTCCGATTGTTCCTTAAATAATTCAAATTTTTAACACATTGAAAAAATAGAAGTATTTTTTCTTTTCCATTAAATACCAAAAATTGACAGAATTTAGCAGTTAGGAGAAGATGAGGTACATATAGATATCCAGTCTCATTAAACTAAAATTGTAGTAAGACATTTTCTTGACTTGGATATTTCTTAGATTCGAAGTTCCGAGTGGTTTTCATGTCTATTCATACAAAGAAAAGAAATTTAAAAGTTAAAGATAATACTATTTTGGAATATTTTAAGTTTTAAGAAACGTTCTAAATCAGTTTTTCTACAGGCAGATTATAAGAAAAGTCTGAAACTTTCTTTGGTGTAGTGAATGAAAAAAAGTTAAAAAACAGCAACGATGGAATTGCATTCCCTTTGAAAAGAAATTCCCAATTAAGATTGATTGGAATTATTAATAATTTTATTGCATCCTGACAACAGTGACGGTTCTATTTTTCATTAATTAATAAATGCAACAAAATTTTATACTGAAGTTAGCTAAAAGGAATCAGACATAAATAATTAGAGGTGCGAGAACGGGGATGATATTCCCCCCCCCCTTTAATTTATAGGGCGAGTCCAAATTCAAAGGGGATATCTTGTGGTTTCAATTAAATGTTAATAAAAAGTCATGACTTTCTTAACTAATTCATTTTAGTATAATTATTCATTCGTAAATCAACTGGGATGGTGTATAGTGCGATGGTTTATAAGAACTCGGAAAAAAGATTAAATTTATTGATGAGTTGAAGAGGAATGATTAATCCATAATATTATTTAACATGATTTGTAGGGGGTTTGGAAGCTATCACTCTCCATTTTATATCAAAAATATATTTTTATTTCCAAAACTAAGAACTTCGTACCCTTCGTTCCGTTGGGAGCTACACCGTGTTTATTTCACCGCGATCTCTGCGAAACATGAATACCGAGTATGCAACGTCTCAAGGCCATTTTATGATTAATGGTGATGGAACGCTCGTCACACTTTGGCGCGCGCTCTCCGAAAGAATTAAAACGATCGCTAGAATCCAGTTTTAAATATCATAATCTAAGATCTTAAATATAAAAAAATGTCAAACATACTTATAAAATTTGCATTAAAAATTAAGACCACATTTCCGTTCCAGTTTTGTCTCTTCATTTGCTAATAGCATTTGTAGTTCCGTTTGCTATCAGTAAACGACTCCACCCGCACAAAACTGACAAATTTCTGCCGTCAAGATAATAGTTGCGCGCGCAGCGAATGCGAAAAGCAGCCAGAAGTATTTCTACGAACTTTTTTCAATTGTCAAAGCAGGATGAACTCTTAATCAATTGCAGTCATTATTTTATCTTTTGTGAAATAATTATTTCCGATGAGCTCCGTTTATTGGCTCCAACTTCTAAATTTTCTTAATATAAAAGAATAGAATAGAAAATAAGAATATGAAATGGGATTAGAAAAATAAATAAATAAGTAAAATGGTACAAACCTCTAATTTTCATTTTATTCGTATTTGGAATTTTATATTTAGCACATTTTTTACTAATATTGTTATTTTTTTAAATCAAGTACACTTTCGGACTAAGATAAATACTTGGCATTGATAAAGAACATATTTGATATATGATAAATCATGTACTGATATTAAATAAATGAAACATCAAACACTGTTTAGGCGATATCTTACTCTGATAAAAAAATTACTGAAATTTCAGCATTTAAATAAAAATATAAAACAATAAAAAAAAAGACGAAATTCTATACATGTTAATTTAATGAAATTATAAAATTGATTCGATTTGTTTAATTATGTTCTCTTATTTCACATAATTATAATTATGGACGCAACTTATTTTAAAATTATGATGTCGAACAAAATTGCTTCAATTTCTTTACTTAATTCATGTTGTTTTTGTCCATCCCCAGAATTAAAAATAGAACACAAATTGTCACCAGATTTGGATTGTAGGCCAATATGGCAAATATTTATATCGCTTTATTTGTCTTGATATTTAATAAATATACTTTTTATATTTGCAAATAACTTCAGACTATTCCATGTTCAAGTTGTTCATAGTTCGTGTTAATGTTCACTAAATAATCTTTCAAATAAATAAACATATTATGAAACGAAGAGTTAAGAGAAAAATGAAACAAACAGCAACACATGACTACGGGGAAATTGGTAATAATCCTGTCTATAAGAGAAAAATGGCAACCCTAATAAATCATTGTAAATCAGAAAAAAAGAAACAATAATGTAAAGGAATTTTTTCTTTTTAAATGTTCTTCCAAATAGTTTGACATGGAAACAGGATACACACAAGACATTTTGGTAATCATTAAGAACATAAAAGATACTGACCTTTGTTATATCCAGTATGATAGAATTTTGTTATGTCGACGAACTACTAAACCGTCAAGTTAATCAGTTTTCAAAACTGATCTGAAATGTATAAAAAAATCATGTGACTAGACGTTTTGAATAAAATCTAGTTAGGCGCCGCGATTCTCAAAGAAGCAAATTAACACTAAAAAGGACATCTGCTTTAGAAACAATATTTATTTCAAATTAATAAATTATAATTAAGATTGTTTATATATGAAAATATATAGTGACATTGTTACTCTAGAAATAAAATATATTTTAAGTTTTATTAAATGAATATAACACAAATTTGAAAAAAAATTAATTATGAGAAAAATTGTGATACGAATGTAATGTAAACAGTGGAAATAATTAAATATATTAAAGAGAATGTAAGAATTAATATTAAAATGAAAAATAAATTAAAATTCTACAGCACGAATTATAATTAAATAAGAAGGAAAGACGAAGAAAAAAAATATAAACATTTATTCCAAACAAAATAAGAATTATTCTTAAAGACGATCACTTCCGGTATAATACATGAGAATGAATCAATGCTAGTTCGGTTATTCTTGATTTTATTTCTTAATATCAAAATATTAATTTAAAAAACATGATTCACCAAAAACACTCTTTTTTTACTAAATAACAGTTTAAAAATAGAGGTAAAATAAATGAATAAAAACAATGGCAAAAAAGAGAATATTTTACAAAATACATTTTGGCGAATTTGCAACTAAAAGAAAAAAATTTAAACTAATCTTCTTCAGAAAAAGATTAAATTATACATCTTAGATAGTTTGCATATCATGAATTAAGCAGAATTCTGGGAGTTGAATGATTATTACGCTTTTTATTAACTTATTGTCATGAATAATTATTTGATTTGATTATTCTCATTTTCCCATAAAATTAATTTAGACAAGTTTTCAGAATTAAAGAAAATTACAAAATAAAAAAAATGGCTGAAAGAATTTTCAATATGAGCAACTAGAAAAATAATATGGATGAATAATATGAAAATAAATAATATGAAGAAAAATGAAACTAATGCGTTCTAGAACGGTGAAATTTTTTTGAACTGAAACTTCGATTGAAGGATGGGAGGGAAAAGACAATGAATTAAAATTCTTGAGAATAGTTATTTTATGCAAAGAGTAAATAGTGTCCTTTTTTACACAGTTTAATGATTGAAAAATTATAAAAAATTGAACGAAAAAAATATTCGAGCAAAACAAAATATACTAGCAACCGATACTTACCAAATACTTCTATTCCATTATCTTTATACGCTGAGCTAGCTTATACATACTAACTGTCTTATCGTGAAAGCAGAACTGAAACTCTCATTGTGATGATTACCAGTTAACAGTAAATCATTCGCATTTCTAAACAGGAATCAAGGCCAATGGCAGCGAATGAAAATGAGTAAATCGTTTAGATCATTTTCTCAGCTATAGATTTTATAAACAAAATTTGAAAGTAATGTGAATCACATTGGCTGTATCGTCTGCGACAAAGTACAAGGACAAACTTATGAACTTATATTATACATTTTTTAATCTTTCAAATATTTTTAATTTACGATTGAACTATAGAGAGATGCATTAACTAAAACAAAATACTGTTTCGAATTTAAGCAATAGTCGTGTTAATTGAAGGTGGAATGCAGAAATAGGTTTCTTTTTAAAATAAATTGGGATGAGTTGTGGAAAAGTTTGCAACGGAATGTTTTATATTTGTTTCTCATAAACAAGATGAGGGGACATTGTTATTTATAATTAATTTAATTTTATATTTAATGACCGAATTTTTATTTGTTGACCGAATAGATTAATGATAAAAATAGGGAATTTGTAATAATTTAGGAAAATATCTCCAACATTATCATAATAAATGCTAGTAGATATTTCTAATCCAAATTTGAATAAATTTATATTACAAAAATTTTGCGCTTTATTTTTATTTTTTCATGAAAAGTATTTGACCGATATAACATGGCAATACACAATAAGTTGATGGAATTCTTGAATTGAAGGTTCCTAGTTTTCGAACATTAATATGCTTCGCGAGGAAGTGGCATACGAAATATATGTAGTTATTAAATAAACAAGGATTTGTCATTTTAATTAAAGAAGAATATATACTGAAATATATAGCTTTAATTATTTTACAATAAGAAAGGGAAAAGATTTGAAAAGTTAACTAATAGCAGGGAATTAAAAAAAATATTTAAAAAAAAATTCTTATTGGGCTTTGTTTATGCACAACTATTAGGCTGGTGTGGTTTAACATGAAATCTTGAAAGCGTTACCCCCAAATGGATCTTAAAGGTCTTCTCTTATTTTTTGATATCTCAAGATTGAAATTAATTAATTAATTATTACTATCTATTTCCTCCAAGAATATTTTGAAACATTTTTCATGAAATTCATATTCACGATATATTACGATCGTCAAACTTTCACAGCTCACCGTTTACTCTACCATTCGTCCAAGTTTTAAGGTTTGAACCAATGTCCTTGTCAGTAGCAAATGTTGTTTCAGTTCTTTTTAAAATGGCCCAATTTGTCAGAGCAAACCAATTTATGTAGAAAAATCACCATCGTATTTATATTATATACGATGGTATATACGTATTTCATATTTCCATTATTTTTTAAATAAAAAGTAAAATAAAAATTTATTCTCTTAGTTTGATTTATATTTAAAAAAATATTTTGGCTGTCCTTTTAAGAATCTATCTTTACAGCCTGATGGATTTTTCTATAACTGAAACAAACGTATACTTTCCTTTTTCATATATAAAAAAATTAGAGAAGTGACTTTTTCCATAGTATTTAATTCTTCCAAAATATATTTGAAACCCATTTATCTAAAGAAAAGGTGAAATAGACACTTAACTTTCTGACTTAAATTTTAAAAAATTGTTAAGCAAATAATTAAGCTTTTATTTTTTACAATTGATGTATTTAATAAATAAAATTATTACACGGTCTTATATTGCCCTATTGGAAATAATTCCAAGGAATATATTTAAATTAGGATTTTTTTTTGTAATTTATTATATCATAATTTTATATGATTCTTAAATATCATTTCATTCAGAAAGTTATATAAAATAATGTTATTACTAACAGCATCAAATTTTTGTACAATTTTTACCGTTCTTTATTTAATTATATATAATCATCTTTAAGTGAAATTCGACATTTAACATACTTATATAGATACATTCAGAATACTTATTGTATAAAAGCATTTAATGTACTTATCACATATTGAGTACGCATAAAATCGACATCTTTGAAAGGTAAAGATTAATGAACAATTCAGTATTTGCATAAAGAAAATGTGTACTCTACTATATATATACTATATTAACAATTACTTACTCCTTTTCTAGAATTTCGAAGCGTTTCCTGTTAATTCATAGAAACAATAAAGGACTTCTTGAAACTTCCAATTTTCTTTTGATTTTTTAAAATTATATTTATTTAATATTCTTTTCCGAATTTCAGTGCAACTATGTTTTAATCATCTTGTTTTTAATTTGTTCCAAAAGAATATATTTTGGTAGAATATATTACAACTAGATGGCGCTACTTATAGTTGAACTTTAATTTTATTCCTTCGTGTTTGGTAAATATCATAATCTAAATCTGTTAATAAGCATTTAGCAGACGATTCCTTTTCAGATATTGTATAACTGCTGCTATTTTAATTTCAATTGAAATATTATTAAAAATTAAAAGCAAACATTTTTTTCTGTGATAAACATATTTTATTAATTTTATTTCGTTTATTTTTCGTATAATAACTGATGATCCATTGTAAACCTTTTAGAATCTGGCAATGTTTGTGATATACGTTGTGAAGTGAACAAGCCGATGGAATTCTACAATGCTTGGAGCACAGAGAAACATATCCTTCTCTGTGTGACTTGGAGTATTATTTTAGTTTTAAGAATTTAAGATGTTCTGCAAACTAGTTTGACGCTTAAAAAACGGATAGATTTCTAGAAAGTATGCAAAACCTTCGTTTAATATGACTGAATAAAGTTCGAATCTAATTTGTATCGATCATATTTAGAAGTTTGTACATTAAAAAAAAGAATTATAGTTTTTGTTCTTTATTTATTTGAACTTCGAATCACTATTTATGTATTAAAATAATTTCATTTATGTCTTTTTTCTACTACTTTGGTGGTTGGAGCATGGTCGTGAGGGATATTTCGCTTTCTCCAAACTAGATATTCTTTTTGGATAGAAAAATAAATCTTTGAAAAAATAAAAAAAGTATATAGAAATTCTAAAACATTCCACTAAAGTAAATTTATGGAAACGAGATGAAATATGGTAAAATATCGGCTTACTGACTTGCTTCGCTTCAATTTTTTTATTGAAACGTTTACAAATAATATTTGTTTATCAACATAAGAAATAAAGTAATATGAAATAATCTACTGATTTAACTGTTTGCCATTTAGATTGTATTAAAACAACACTTTCACGCACATAATCAGAGAAAATCATCCATAATAAATATTGTAAATACAAGTAAGATTCAAATATACTTTTATAGTAAGAAATCAATAGAAAAGATTTTGCTCAAAATTTGCTCAGATGTATTACGAATTAAGAAACTTTAATGAAGATCTCGAAACAATTAATAAAATATCTAATTAAACTAAAAAATGTAATTACTTTAAAAATTCTTGTTTTCAAGTATAGAAAAAATATTTTATCTCACTTATTTCCATTTTTATTCAGTAAAATTATTACGTTATTTTACGCAATTTTTTTAATTGTTAAATGAATTTTGCACTATTTTTAAAAAAATATCTATTACGATAAAAACCTTTAGGCAGTTTTTGAAAATCATTTAGTGCTATTGATATATTCTCATTTTAATCTCTGTATAATAAAGTTGAATATATATGTGCTTTGGCGTTCGTGATCCATATCGCTTAACGGTATGATAAATTTCATTTTATGATATCATTAACCATTCAATGATATCTGTGGACCGTCTTTGATATTTCAAGCACATATTTTCCCTCTCCAGCATGCTTAATAACCAATTTTTTTACTTACATGCTCGTTTGACTTCTACATTTTGATATTTTATTTAAATTAACATTTAATTCCTCAGTAAACTAAAATAACACAATTTTGGGACCCCCCAGAACAGTTATAATGTTTACCATAAAGGTGGCAGTAATTTTTACACGGACTAGTAATTATTTGGTGCTTAGTTGTGAGATGTGTTAGTTTGCTTTACGGATTCTTTTTTCACAAATTTTACTTTTATGTCCAAATTTGTAATAATTTTTGATTTGGCACCATCATCAAGCAAGAATGTTGTTTTGTAGCGGTTTTTGAATAATTGAAGCTCGAAATCACGTAGGAAATGAAGCATAAAAATCAATATTCATCAATATATTTTAATCGCGTCTATTTTTTTACCTGCTTTTACTAGTATTGCATTATTATGGAAGGATGCTCCTTTGAAAGCATATGTTTTTAAAAGGTTGACCTGCTTTTATCAGTATTGCTTTATTATTACGTATGTTTCTTAGACAGCAGATGCGTTTTAAAAAAAAACTGACGTAGAACTATGACATCATAGCTGTATTTCATTTCAAAATCGGTCGAACTCCGAAACTGTGTTCGCCAGCAAGGAAAATTGAAAATGAAAGTTTAAACAAATTATCATTATGTATGTGGGAGTCTAACCAAATATTCCAAGAAATGTTAAACTCTTCAGATAGAGGGGATTTTAGTGGAGAGGTGCCTAGGTTTAAAAAAATATTTACGGATTCGGTTTCACAACTAAGATCAAAATAATGCAAATAAAGGATGAAGATACTTTTTTAAAAATAAAAGAGTTTATTTAAATTTAAAGGGGAAAGTTTACAAGGGGGGAATATTTACAGGGAAATAGGAAATGGATTAAAATATGGATTTGTGAAAGAAACAGAAAGTTAGATAATTCCCTCTAGGAGGACGTTAGAAATCTAAAACGTTTATGAGACTGAAACAACTAACCGCTTAGATAGCGAACGCGAAGCATCTTTATCGAAAGATGTAGGCCTCTGTATTAATTATGCTGTATTAATTAAAATAATCTAACCTTTTACAATTCTGGATTTGAATCACGTCCTTCAATGGGATAACTGAATCAAATGATGGCAAAACAAAATAGTTCTGTTGGATATACCCCACCATATATATATATATATATATATATATATATATAT
>JAOUZG010015077.1:1947227-1959447 GCA_026289955.1 Argiope argentata | reverse complement strand
ACATGTGGTATCTAGAACCCAGTAGCTGTCTGAAGGGCGAATTGTGATATAAAAATAATAAAGGGACAATACATTGACGGATGGATATTGTTATAAATCATTTTTGAATAAATCTGAAATTATGTTTCTAAGTTTGTTATTAGTTTGTTTTCTATATTAGCTTCCAGATTGGTAGGTTACGGATTCCAGCCTGTAGATAAGGTTTCAACCTCGGAACCGGAGGGTTGCAGGACCGTGACCCCATTCTGTAGAGGAACCGTCTCGTGAGGTGGTCTGGTAGACGTTAAAAGCGTCCGGACCAAACATCCTGCCTCTGGTGTGGTGTACGGAGGAAGAGTGTCAGCTCAGCTGTCTGTGTCATCTGACGTGGTCCGTCCCAAAATAACCTTAGTGTTTCTTTATCACGAGTTGTTAATATAATTAAACTAAACTTCTCGACTTTAGCAATTTTAGAGCTGTCGTTGCATTAATTAAATAAAAAAGATGAAATTGGATAAGAAAATAAGTGTTTTCGAATGAAGTTAATTTGGACTGACTTAAAATAAAACCTTGAAAATTAATTAGGATTAAATTAAATTTTAAAGTACCGTGTATGCTTTTTCTAAATAGATTACCCGTAACTTAAGTTTTGCTGTTTCGTTCTAAATCTATTTTGAATTTATCTTTACAGATCCTGATACATTATTTCTGAGAAATGTCAACGCTTTCTATCCATCCAGAACAATTGTTGTGCAGAACTTTTTATCTGAGGCTGAGGCACACGTTCAAAGTTTCGTCGCCATGTTTGGAATCGTGGAAATATGCGAGCTGATCAAGGAAGACGCGCCATCTTGCTTGGCTGTTGTGCAGTACAAGTTTAAGCGTTCGGCTGCTGATGCATTGCTTGCCATGCCCTATTGCCAAGTAGGTGAAGTTTGATTTTTTTGTAAAAAAAAGTGATGAATTGGGTTTACATTAACCACAGATACTTTTTGATTTCACCCATTTTAAATGCGCCACGAAGACATCTCAAATAAAGAAAGCCGAAATGTCAACTACTTCCTGTGAAGTATATTAAAAAGAACGGATTGTTGATCTTAATCTCGATGACGGATAAAATTCTTATTAACACTTTGCTGACCGGTGACGAGTTAACTCGTCGTTTCATATCTAAACGTTGTTGACCGGTGACGAGTTAACTCGTCATTGCACTTGCATTATCTGTTTCAATTTATGACACCGAGGGCGATATAGAACATTGCAAAAACTTAGCGTATCGTGTTTAGTCTTGTCCGCTCTATAACAGAAAAATTACTTTTCCTAGTATTTACATTTTTATTAGAATTTTAGTAAAATTCAAAAAATTTCAACCATGACGGAACGTATCAACGAAGAACTTTTTGATGTTCCAATTCAACAAAATTCATTGGAGTTTTTTTTAGAACGTTTTACTTTCATATTCAATTACAAAAAAGTAGCCGGTGACATGACATAGTTTCTGCGTAAAATTGTCGGTCACCAAAGTGTTAATACACGTTTCTGAACCACTTAACACGAAGTACATACATCTTGACAATGCTGGCTATCATATCACTCGGAATTTTTTGTTTATTATATACAAGTCGCCCAAAGAAACCATTGTTCGTCAGTCTTTTAATGCTCTCTAAAATGTCCAATGAATTTTAAGTAACTTGATTTTTTAATAGCTTCTCCTATAAAATATTTTTAAGCTCCAAATTTAGTAATCCCATGATTCGAGAATTTTAAGCTTCAAATTCAGTAATCACATAATTCGATAATTTGAAGCTTCAAATTTCGCAATAACTTAATTCAATCATTTGAAGCTCCAAATTTAGTAATCACATAATTCAATAATTTGAAGCTTCAAATTTCGTAATAACATAGTCCAATCATTTGAAGATTCAAATTTAGTAGTTATACGATAATACTATTATGGAGACCTGAAACCATTGTACTATGGATTTCTTATTTTCTGTCAACTCCCGTACAATTTCAACTTTAAATTAAAGAGGAAATGATTAGATTGAAATTAATATAAAATACATTATTTTTGACAAACGAATTTTTATTTTTTTAAGTACGAGTACTGAAAATAGAGTCCTTTGGCATTGAAATCTTAAATGCACTACAGAAAAATTTTCATCATTTATGTAGTATTATTCGACAAAATATCTCAGATTCATTATAAAATTTCAGCTTTTAATTTGACTTTTAAAAGGGATATAATAATAAAATGAATGCCAATATTTTATTTTGTTTAGGCCTGTAACTATACTTCAAAAATTTGAAGTCAAATAATATGAAAAATACGAAATTTTATACAGTCCTTTGGCCTTAAGGAATTATAAACTGCGAAATATTCTTGGCACTTCAACTTTTAAAGAAACAACCATTTCTATCTTCTGCAATCAAATTTGACAGATTTATGAAGCTTCGAATATAACAATTTTAGAACAATCAATGTTTTCATAATCTTATGCAAATCTGTCTTGAGAAACCCTGATCAACAAATCGTAGTAAATCTTTCAATCAATATTGAGATTGGCGAATCTTCTTTGAAACGGTCGATAAAGTGGTTTGATACAATAATACGCCCGTTTTTATATGATAAAGATGTTCAGATTTTCGTAAATAAGTCGGTTTTAGTGATTAATTTAGTTAAATGGAGTACTATATTTTAAATATTAATGCCTTAAAAATATTTTGTTAAATATGATTCACAAAGCATGTAAAAATTTGAAATTCATATATTGTCGGAGCATTTATTGACTCAAGTTAAATATAATTTTTCATTTCATTTAGGCAAATAATATGAAATATATCTATTTGTTAGAATAGATCTTTTGTTAGAATATATCTATTTCTTATCATTTACAAATTAGCTGTAATTAGAGTGGGTATCCTGCATACACTAAATCATGTTTTTCTTATTTAAAACTGATTTATTGAATTAATTACACAAAAAAGACCATAAACTTTTTTGCATTTATTTTTTTGAAAATATATTTTATATTTATTTCATTTTATACGTAAACGTGCTGAAAATTAACTTTTATTGATGTAATTTTCAATAATAATTAACTTATATGTTAATTTATGCTTTTGTCAGTGTTGATGGCAACACGTTCAGGGAAGCTAATTTTTCCCCTTGAAAGCTTGACCTGCTTGAGAAAGTAAATATTTATATTTTATACTGTACGAAATAAATTATTAAAAAATGATAAATATTAAAAAAAATATTCATTAAAATATAAATTTAATTGGTAGGTTAAAGCATTGGTATGATTAAAAGATTTTTTTAAAGTTTAACATGGTATAAAAGATTTTGTGCAATAATATTTTTGGAATTTATTGAGGAAAAGCGTCGACGTTTATCGTTATACTTTTTAATCAAGATTCTAATTCATTAAGATTTGAACGAATTCATTCCGATATTTAAAAGTATATATGTCGGGGGATAAATTCCAAAATTAATTATATCCTAATTTATCATAAATGTGTTTGTGTTCAAAGTGAATATCTGCTTTTATATTATCTATTATTCTTTGACTATTGACTTTGGTGTTGCTTATTCTATTGGATCGTAAATCCCAAAATTGATAATATCCCAATTTATCAATAATTTGTTTGTATTCAGTGTGATTATCTGCTTTTATTCTTTGACTATTGACTTTGGTGTTGCTTATTCTATTGGATCGTAAATCCCAAAATTGATTATATCCCAATTTATCAATAATTTGTTTGTGTGAAGTGTGATTATCTACTTTCATTCTTTGACTATTGACTTTGGTGTTGCTTATTCTATTGGATCATAAATCCCAAAATTGATAATATTACAATGTATCAGTAATTTGTTTGTGTTCAATGTGATTATCTGCTTTTATATTATCTTGATTATTTTATTTATTCAAACTTATAGACTTTTAGAACTATTTTGGGATGGGGAACCTAGAAGGCTCATACAAATCATGTATAAGCAAGAAATTTCCTTCGACTAAAAATTTACTTGATTCGCATTAATATCAATTTTATGTTTAATGATTTTCTTATGATTTGTTTTCAGGTTCGCGGCAGCAATCTGATTGTCAACCTCCTGTGGAACGGACCGTACGAGAACATTGGAACCATCACCCAAAGTGTGCGCAAGTCTTTCAAACAGTGCGCCGAGAAACGCGTTGTGTGTATCGGTCACCTACCGCGCATCATCACAGGAGACGCCATTCGCCACAAATGTGAGAAGTACGGCAAAGTGGAGGACGTCCAGGTGCAGCCACAGGAGCAAGGGGCCTTTGCGTATGTGGTGTTCGAATCGGCATTTTCGGCTGCTATAGCGAACTACTGTCTGCGTAACAGCTCGACCAGCAACGCAGCTTTGATGCTGGGATACAGGTTGGTATGCTTCTAAAAAACTAGACGCCTTTGGAGACCTGTGTAGCGTCAGCCTTATAAGCCAGATAATATCCTTCGAGCTGAAGGGCCCCTTTTGCTTGATTGGTATATTACTCGGCTACAGGCCCAAACGTCGCCGGTTCGTACCGCGACCTTCACTTTCTACACTGGTGACCTTGACAACGCAACCTTCCGCAAACTCATGGCGCCATCTACCAGCCAAAAAAGCCGTCGCTAACTCAACGCATCAAAGCCGTCTCTTAAGCCGTTGCTAACTCGATGCACCAACGAACTCGCATGCTCGCCATACGCTTAGCGCTTTAAAAAATCGTTCATCTCTCGTCCGACTCACTGGTAGGGGAGTACTGTCGCGTCAGCCTTATAAGCCAGATAATATCCTTCGAGCTGAAGGGTCCCTTTTGCTTGATTGGTATATTATTCGGCTACAGGCCCAAACGTCGCAGGTTCGAACCGTGACCTTCACTCTCTACAACCTGCTTGTATGCCTAGATTTTCGAATTTTTAAGCTGCAAATGATTAACATGAAATGCCTTTTTATCATATGAGGACATGTTGTTTTGGTTAGGAGGTTTTGGTGGGTGAGAAATTTATGTTGAAAAAAATTCGTTTTTTCATTGGTCAATAGTCACCTAACCCATGACATTTGAGGTTTGTTTTGCCAGTATGGTTTGAAACATTTAATTAAAGTTACTGTAAATTGCTTTTGTTTGTCGTTTCTATGAAATGACGACATTTTCCAGTTTATTGTCTATTTCTTACTTTTAAATAATCACACGCTCAGAAGATTATCGTTTTTTTTAAATTTTCTTTCAGCTTCAACTATCATAATTTTGTAAAACGTGATATATTTATTTTTTAATGATATTATAAGTGCATTCTTACTAATTGTATTTCTCAAAATACTGTAAATATTTGACTATTATTTTAATAGCTATCATTATGTTCATTGGATTTTACCACATATACAAAAGCTACCAGTTAAAGTAAACTTTTCGTTGAAAGTACTGTTTTTTTTTAATCTTAAAATCGGAGGAGTACCAAAACTTAGTTTGCCAGCTATAAAAAGTGAAAATGAAAGTTAAAAACAATTATCATTAGAGGGAGGGAGATAGTCTATTTTTCTTGGGAAAGTCTCGAGGAGTAGTTTTTTCAAACTTGTTTAAACTGGTCAATGACTTAAGACAAATAATCATATAAAAATAATGATCTCACATGATAACTTGAAATTTACAACCGTATATTTCATTAAAAAATAGTCTTGTTATTTTATAATTCTCATTCAATATTTAATAATAACGATTTCTGATTAATGTACATTAAGTTTTTGCATGTATACATAGTACAAAATGAAGTCTCCTGAAAGCATCTGTATGCTGGAACCACAAGAACTCCAGAAATTGCTAACGGATATTGGAGATATTTGTGCCATTTAGTAAAGCATTTATGGGGAAAGGTTTCAGTACATTAAAATCATATCCAGATAAAAAAAGGGGGGGGGGGTTATAATTGTGATTTTAATTTATCTGCTCAAGTGCAAACGGCAAGAGTTGTGGTGTGAATATACGATATAATTCTTTCTTTACATCTGATTTCAAACAGCGATTCAAATCTCAGTATGCCGAAAAGAAGGAAATCTAACCTCGAAATGATTGTCTGTGTTTTGTCTACGGGGATTTCATATTTTTACCTTTGTAAGAGTCTAAATATTTCTGAATGTGTGCTGTAAAAATTGCTTTGCTGCTATTTTTGATAATTTCTAAACATATCTTTGTTAGATGATGCGTAACGTGCTTATGTCATATCAGGTGGAGGTTAGACTTAAGTTTAAAGCTAACTTATCTGTTTGAATGCCAATCCATTGGCAACGCAGTGCGGATACTGCTAGTATATATAACATGAAGTGTTTGAGTGTGAGTGTGAGAGTTTGTAATATAAAATCTACGCGCAATGAAATCAGATGAAACTAATATTTAAAATCAATTATATTAAAATTATTTTAAATGTTTTAAAATAGCTCTTTTTATAATTATTGGACAAAAATTAAAGGTTCCAACGTACTTAGCGAAAGAATACTTTTTGTTACTAAACCGGTGAATAGAAATTGGATACTTTGTCCTTAAATTAAGATACAGAAAAGGATATAACAAATAATGGGAACATCAAAGATTTAATCGAATATATTAACTCAAATATTATTCAGCGTGATATATTCGATAATGGCAGATAAACTATAATATCAATAAAATTCTTTTAATGAACTTGGTAAAGTTTTTAGGGCGATTCAAGTTTTATAACCAAACTGTAAATCTTCGTTAGGTGTTGTCTTAAGCGATACCAGCTCCGGAATATATTGTTGTGAATCTGTAATATAGTTTTTCTAAATAAATACCAGGTCAGGACTCTCTTTTTCACTTCGGCGGCAAACTTGGCGATCATTTTGCGGCAATAATGAAAGTATTAAATAATGCAAGAATAAAGGTCTCATTTTTGTTGAGAACCTTTGGAAATTGTTCTAATGGCGCACTTTTTTAGTAGACTATGAAAGACGTTGCTTACATGGTTAATTTTGCCTTTGCAGTAATGTTCACAGAGCGATCTCGCTGATTTCTTACACTGAGCTCTATTACTGATTCTTTTATTTAGTGATTTGCTGTATAGTTCTTCTTTTAGCGTCTGCATGTGCTATCTTTGTCTACATTTTGGTTGTTTTTCAATTCCTACTATAAGTTCGCACTCTCCTTATATATATATCTTGTTCGAATTTTCCATCGTTAATAAAATGCTTTATATTCATTCACTCAAGTTCATATGTAATTTTTTTAAACTTGTAACGGATGACACTCGATGTTAATACAGTTTTTTCAAATATTAAATTCTTCATTAAATTTAATGAATTTTGAATACTTTAAATAGAGTTTTAGCAGTTTGTAATGAAAATTGAAACCACCTGAAAATAGCTCAATCGGTAAAATGCGAGGAATTCAGTATTTTTCTAGTGAAGGCGAAGAATGCGAGTTCAGTTCTGGCCAAAATCAGTACTTTTTTGATAAATTTATATTAATAGTAATTATTTAATAGAAAGTAACTAAAATAATTTTTTATTATTTTCTGACCTAATTAGGGATCGACTTAATTTTTTTTTACATATTACTTCTTATTACCAGTTTTTAATGATTTCTGAAATCTTAACAAAAAAAAACACCCTAATGCTTTCTTTTATCTAGCTTGAATAATTTCATTAAACGATATTCCACAGTCTAATTTTTAAAGCAATTTTTAGGACTGTCTCATTTATATCTAATAAATTCTGAAATTTCCTAGTATATTGATTTAGTTTTTACTGTCTGTTGATGTCAGTTGATTAAAAAAAAGAACTTAGTTGCTAGAAATGGTAATATATTTATATTATATTTTTCAGAAATTAAAAAAAGTATTTTCTGTAGAAAATATCCAACCAGTTCTTCCGAGACCAGTCCGAGTCAGACCCTTGGATCAATACATGGTTTCTCTGACAGCTTTCAACGCTCAGTGCATTTGCACAAGGCTTTTGGACTAGGCTTATTATTAGATTTACAGTAGAAATAGTAATATAATTATATTCTTTGGAAATTCAAACAAAGGTATTTTCTAGTGAAAATGGCAGTCCAGTTCTTCTGGGACCGGTCCGAGTCAGACCCTTGGATCAATACATGGTTCCCCTGACAGCTTTCGACGTCCGGTGTATCTGCACGCGATTTTTGGATTACTCCAGAATGAAAGGCTTATTCGTGAATCTGCAGCGAAAGCTCCCTTTGCATCATTTCTTTAGGCCTGGAGCACCAGAATACTGTATCAGATTGCCAACCACTCAAGCCAAAGGGGTGTCATTCTTTTTGGAAATTTTGCTATTCGAGGGAGATTATATGAAAAATGCTGATGATATTACTGAGATGGCATATCAAGTGTGTAACAACAAGTATTTGTTCAGGTATTTTCATTTCATATATTTATTTTGTACTAGCCGCCTTTGGCGACCAGTCGGTTCGCCAGTATTAATTCTCGCTAAAATTTTCATATAATATTTTATGTAGCTGTGTCTCATAACAAGTTTTTCACCAAAATATTTTTAAACCAAACAAATTTTGATCATCAAATAATTCATTTATAGTATTATTTTCTTCAGATATTCTGTTCACTGTACTACTCATCTTTCTCTTTCTATCCGAGCAATGATTGTCCCGGAATTGATATTTTACTAAAATGGTGGAGGGAAAGGTCTAAAATTCTGTTTTTATAGAATAATGAGATTCAAATTTTTATAAATGTAAACACACTAAACAAATAAAGACAAAATTGGCTTTCAAGAGATGCGAAAGCTTAAAAGCAGCTTAGAAAATGCCTCGCACAGGTGAAATAATGATGACACACACACCCTTCTTTTCTATCCTTTTTTTCTTCACTACTTTTCTTTATATAAACCCTTTTTTCCCTTTATTATTTTTTTCTTCCCTGTCCAGACTTTATTTTGAGTAGGCATAGATTAAATATTCATACAAACTAATAATAAAAACAACTATTTTCTTTCTTTTTTAAAACATCCCGTTATCTATGAAGGAAAACCAACTGACTTCGCGTATTTCTTTCTAAATAAATCATAATTTATTACTTCTTGCTATCTAACTCAGTTGGTGTGGGAGAAGGAAATGAAGATTTTTGGCGGGAAAGTAAGAAAAGTGTCGTTTTAACTATTTTCCCCGCAGTTTTTTTTAATTTTTTCTCTACATAAGAACCATCCTCGTGTCTTAACGAAAATATTAAAAAAAATTAGCCGAATCGGTCATGTCGTTCTCCAGTTTTGCGCTTAGCAACGCATTTCGAGATCCATTTTTATTAATATAGATTTCATTTGTAATTGCTCTGAAAATCTCCGTTTTCAAAAAGCATTCTTGAAACTCATTATATTCAGTAATATTGGGTTGTTGCATTATCAAGCGTTTCTAAGCACCATTTATTAAGAAAAAGGAAATATAAATTTTCAACAATAAATTTTTTAAATGATCAATCTGAAGTGTAGTCACCATCTACTTCAATAACCTAACAATGGTTGAATGGTCCATTTGAGGTCAGCTTCCGAGTTGCCCAAACTTTTGTCTCCTTCCAACGGCTGCCAAAAGTGCCTGCTCGTCGAAATCATATGGTTGATCTCTCCTTGACTTGTCTTCCAAGTTAGTGTCTCCAGATTTTAGGGAGCCAGCCGTAGTGGTGTCCTGTTGGTAAGGACCCAATTTCACCAAAGAACCGTCGTGTAAGGGTGTCAGTTTCCCGTTAAATATGTCATGGCCAAATGTCCTACCGGTGTGGTGTGAAGACGGAGGGGTGTGTGATGATTGCTATATAAGCCAATTAATATTCTTCAAGTTGAAGGGTCCCTTTTGCTTGATCGGTATGATACTCGGCTACTAACCATAAGATTCGGAGTTTGGGCCTAGCGCTATTCGCTATTCACCCTACGATGGTGACCCGGACGTGATCTGTATAGATTGTAAAATTACGAAATGAACCACAAGTTATGTCTAAATGCATGTATCTTGTGGCGCTGTGATCAACGCCTTCACCTTCGGATTGAAGTGGAGTGAACTAAAAGTAAAGTGTGTTTTAAATAAATTATTTTTCTAGAGTGGTGTATTTGATGGTTGGAAATAATACACACCCACTACAACTCAGGTGTCGTCCCCGTCATATGATCGCTGTTCAAAATTACGAACTCCGTCCCGAAATAGATTTTTTGTTGCCTTACAACGGGATGTTAATATAACTTAACTGTCTCTAGATTTTAAACATGGCAAACCATTCCCTGCAACGACTTTCTCTGATTGTGACTGTGCTGCTTTCCATCCTTTCTAAAAGTGATACAGCATGATATGACAAATATGAGCATGATTATCGAAACGCATTTTTATAAACTGACTCTAAAATTAAAACAATATTTTCATTCATTATTTATAAAATTCGGTAAGGTCTTAGTGAAATATAGCAAGTTAAAGACACGCCTTATAATTATGCACCAACCTAATAGCATAGGAAGTTTTTATCAATAGTATCAAAAGTTAGGAAAAAAAATTCGACTTAGATTTTAATGAATCTTTGTGTTTCAAGTCACTTTGAATATTATAAAAACCAGTTTGGGAATTGCCTGTTAGCGAATATAATAACCCAAAACAAAGAAAGCCAGAAGTATGAAATTTCCTGTTTATTTTTATGTAAGCATTGTATATTTTTAATATTTTGAATGATTGATAAGTATGTATACGTCTGTACTGAAGCCGAAAAGATGAACAACAAGTTTGGGATATCTTTTAATTTTTCCTCTAGGATGTCACAACACAGGACAACATAACAGCACACAAAACAAATACACTACACAACGATTATAGTAGAAAATAGAAAACATTACTAATCAGGCAACACGTCATCCTGCCGACTCGAACAGACTACTACTTCCTCGTTACCGATTTTTTTCTTCGTATCTAATCTTTTCCACCGTTCCACTCGGCTACCGCGCCATCTGGCTGTCAAAGGTAATACGATCCTTACGCGGAGTTTAGCAAAGATTAGTCCCTTACTCTTTACACTAAAGAGTAATGCGGATTGCCCTAGGCTCGAACTCGCAATCTGAGGGTTTGTAGCTGAGTAATATATCCGTTGGGCCAAAAGTGACATTTCAATCCGAGGGATGTTATCTGGCTTATAAAGGTCCCACTACCAGTGAGGCGGTGGTTAGACGAACGATACAAATGCGCCAAGGATATGGCGAGCGTGAGTTGGTTATGATGTACCTGTTGTATTTAATGAACCTGTGGACTTTTATTGCCGGTAGAGGGCACCACAGTAACCGTACGAAGCTGTGGACGAAGGTTACTTATTTAAGGTCACTGATCACATTCGGGTGACTATTAAGGCAGTTGCGAATTGCCCTATGCTAGAATTTGCTTTTTGAGAGTTTATAGCCGAATAACATGTTATACCAAAAGTGATACTTCAGCCCGAGGTATGTTATCTGGCTTATAAAGCTTTCACCACAACACCATGGACATTATGAGTAATTAGATTTTTATTTTAAGAGTACCGCATATGAACATTTTATGTTATGTAGCATATTATGAATTTTGTCCGTCTTTGTCTCCAACCATCAAGATCAAAATTTGGCATAAACTACAATTTAATTAGTCGATCTGTTGCAGCTTTGAATACTAACGACATTCGAAGGTACAGACTGACACACTGTCAACCATTTCATAGATATTATATGGAAATATCTTTAGATTCTAAATCTTGGGTAAGATTTTCTTTTATTTGACTCTTTGTAATGATCGAGTAATTATACGCAGACAGTCGAACCGACTGGCTTCCTCAGAATATGTAATTCAAAATTATATAAAATTCCTCAAGTTTCATGTTAAGTCAATATGCTAAATTTCATCTTTCTAGCTCCAAAAATATTTGCGATATCCACTCTACAAACAGAACGACAGATGCATATTATTCCAAAAATATGTTTTGGGGTTTTGGAAGAACCTTGAAATTTGGAGACAAGTAAAAATCCTGTTGTTGTTGATTATTATATTGCTTGTAAATTTCGCAGACAAGAGAGTAAAAAAATTGTTAAGAGAACAAATAGTATTGGAATTAATTTAAAACTTATATTTTGACGGGGATTTTGTTAGAATAATTCTTTGATTTAAAGAAGTTTGAGAGAGAGAGAGAGAGAGAGAGAGAGAGAGAGAGATTATTATATTGCTTGTAAATTTCGCAGACAAGAGAGTAAAAAAAT